>OOFE01008901.1:6779-31584 GCA_900323365.1 Monocentris japonica | reverse complement strand
ATGCACTGTGTGTTCTGACACCTTTCTATCATAGCCAGCATTAACTTTTTCAGCAATTTGTGCTACAGTAGCTCTTCCGTGGGATCGGACCAGACCGGCTAGCCTTCGCTCCCCATGCGCATCAGTGAGCCTTTGGCGCCCATGACCCTGTCACCAGTTCACCGGTTGTCCTTCCTTGGACCACTTTTGGTAGGTACTAACCACTGCATACCGGGAACACTCCACAAGACCTGCCGTTTTGGAGATGCTCTGACCCAGTCGTCTGGCCATCACAATTTGGCCCTTGTCAAAGTTGCTCAGATCTTTACGCTTGTCCATTTTTCCTGCTTCCAACACATCAACTTCAAGAACTGACTGTTCACTTGCTTCCCAATATATCCCACTCCTTGACAGGTGCCATTGTAACAAGATAATCAATGTTATTCACTTCACCTGTCAGTGGTTTTAATGTTGTGGTGTATATCCTGCCCTGGTTGAAAGGAGCACATACTAGGAAAGCATGTTATGTGTGGCAGGGCAAAGGTTTAAGGTTAGGCAAGGTGTTATCGATTCACTACTGCGATACACTCATTTATTCAGTCATTTATTATTCTTTTGTTTTTCCACATACTCTGCATTAAGGCAATTCAATTTCATAAATAAATTACTAGATGAAATTCAAGTGCTTGTTTTCAAGATCATCATGTGAAACAGCCATGAAATGGTTCTTATACACAGCCTTAAAAGTGTTAATTAAATGTCAATACTTAAATATATGAATATAAAAATGTGGGGGAAATATTATAGAAATATTGAATATTATACTATATTGATAAAAGACTACACGCACATACAAAATATAAATACCTAGAATTAGGTATTTCAAAGTGACTTAGCTTGGAATCTCTGTTTTGCTCTCGTGCCTCCCAACATGTGCTTGAGTATGCTTCACACTGGCTTCATTAAATGAAATTTAATGAAGCTTCAAATTTCTAGGAGCACATAAGGTGGTGGGTTTCTTTTGCCATGTGCTAAAATATGTACATAGTGCAGGAAGCTAATAGTGTGCTAAATGTCAGAGCAAATTTAACTCCTCAGGGTTAGAGGAAAATTAATTGGCCTTCAGCGTTCCTCTGCAATGTGGAAACTATCATTCATGGGAACCCTTAGATCCCTGTGAGATATAAATGGAGAAAGGGTCTGAAATCATTCTGAAGCAGTCTGAGAAATAGATCTAACTCGCAGCAAGTCCCTGCACAACTAAATTTACCACTGTATTTTTACATACATATAATTTTTACATTGGCATTTACAATTTAAAAAGTATGGGATGCAAGGACCATCTCTGGTGTCAGTTCAACAACAAGCAAACATGAATGACAAGTAGACTGTGTTTGACTGCAAAGCGAGTGTAATTATTCATGCAACATTAAATTTTTTGTCTGAGCCTCTAAAACCAAACCTACTTTGAAAAATAAAAATATCATCCTCACAGGGCCATTAAAATGACTGCTAGTTTGTCCTTGGCCCTGTCCTTGGCCCTGGGCAAGAGTTGGCCTTGACTAGTCTCTAGATTGGTAGGTGATGTCACACAACGCCATGCTGACATACAATCACTGTTAGCTCCACAAGAGACCTGATAACAAGGTGAGGCAAGAGCCGCCCTGCCATGTCCCACAGAGCCACCAACCAGGCCTGTAATAAATGTCCCCTGTAGCTGTGCACTTCCCCTTCAGCCTCCAGTGATAAGTAGAGGGAGGGGAGAGGACAGATGTTGGAGGAGAGATGGTAAAGAAAGAGAGAGGTATTGATCTGGGTCTCACTCCTTGTTCTAGGGGTGAATATACAGCTGCTGGGTATTGGCTTTTGCAGCCTCCATCACCTTTTTCTCTTCCCCGCTCTCTGTCATCTACTCTCACTCAAACCCAGGCTTCTGGTCTATGAATCAGCATGTCCACTACATTTTCATATTTTTTATCTCTCCTGGACAAATGATGGCAACCGTACAAATAAACCTTAACTTATACACCCAACTTACTAATTATTTAATGTCTACAGAACCTTAGCTGTTTCATATGGAGCTAATAAAAACTACCTCACTTCTCCAAGCCTCTTAACGACCACTTTTACAGGATTATCACTTTGTAAGAGTCAACACAATCCAGCATCCTCATTGTCTGGTGAGCATCTATAGTAGCCTCTTTCAGTCGCAAAGTTTCATAGGTGCTTCCCGTTGTTAAAGCAATTGTTCTTGTTCTTGTTGGCCTGGGGTGAGCAGCAGCAGCAGCAGCAGCAGCAACAACAACAACAGCAATACAGCTCACATGACGTTGAGGATGACAAGGCTAATCAGAGCAAAAACATGATTTTT
Organism: Monocentris japonica; assembly: GCA_900323365.1. Classification (NCBI taxonomy): domain Eukaryota; kingdom Metazoa; phylum Chordata; class Actinopteri; order Trachichthyiformes; family Monocentridae; genus Monocentris; species Monocentris japonica. The sequence continues at coordinate 29,234 of OOFE01008901.1, read as the reverse complement.
TTCCCCCCAAGAGTTCTAACAATAGCTTATAAATGACCAGGATTTAGTGCTAGTAAGGAAATTCAAGACTTAAACATAAGCCAATCTTAATAACTTTAAAGAAATAGGCACAAGATATAATAAATGTACCCAAAAACTGGAGAAATACCCTCCTCCCTTTTTTGTTTCTGTCTTGTTGAAAAGGCCAAATCCCTAACCAGGAGGGATGAACATGCCACATAAAAACATAACAACAAAGTTACAAAACAAGAATAATTTTTCTATCTTCTAGCTGGAGGAATCCTTAAAACCAAAATCTTTTTAGTTTTATCTACATTATCAGCACCATTATCGTTGTCCAATAACTGGAAGTTAACGTTGCTAAGCTATTATGGAGTACTTCTGACAAGGTAATTGCATATATCCAACAAGCCATTCACTCAAACATCATTTATAAGCACATGGGGCTATAACCTATAGCACCTATAGCATTGGTCTGTGCAGAAGAGATTGAACTGCCAAATATCGGTCAATCAAATTGAGGGATGCTTTGTTTCACAGGCAGAGGCACCTATATTTTCATTAAGATGTCTCTACTGGAAAACTGTTCTCCTTAACACAATGGGTAAGGCAGTCCTAACAAAATATCCACTTAACTTTTCCCATCTACACTAAACCTACAGATGGGATGAAACAAACAAACAAACAAACAATTTGTTTTTAGCCTATTAAAACAAAGACAATTGCTAATACAATTAGCACAAAATTGCACAGCAATTACTATTTTTGTCTTACATAGAATATTATTCATGTTTGAATCTAATGGCTCATTTGAACATTGGCCAGATGTTACAGTTATTGTGTGAAGACCATGACTGTTATTGCTGGGAGACATTAGGGCACGTTTTAACTGTGCCAATAATAGGGAGGCAGAGAAAGATAGCCAAGCAGAAAGACTAATTTACATTGCTGTAAAGGCTAGTGAAGTGGACTCCCTGACACAGGCAAGCACAACTAAGAAACGTCTCCCTAGTATGTACTGTACGTAGAAGCAATCTGAAACGCAATCTGAAACACATGCCTATTGGATTGGATGACTGGCTTGCCTGGGAACTATGTGAAAGGCTCTTTCTCTCTCACTGTTGAACATGAGATGTTTCTCTCAAATGCTAAGCTTACTGAAATATTCAGAGCTACTAGCATTTGGCATTCCTAGGTTTCTCATCAGTGCTTTACCCATTAAAGTGATCCCAGTGCACCGCTCTTCCTCGTTCACCACTGCACACACTGAAGTGTAATTAGAGAAAGAGGTTGTGCATTTCCCTAGAGCCATTTACCATCCTCACTGTACTGCTGCTGGTTCCTTTCATTCTTCTGCTTGTTTTCATTTGGTAATTCCTCGTGCCAGCTCCCTAGCATTGCCTGACGACAAAGATCCAGTTTAGTGGTTGTACAAGATTATGTGCATGCTACAGTGCTGGATAGGAGGGTTAACATTTATGGTACTCATTTAAAAGAACTTATTTTTAAGAATATTGGCTTATTGGATGTCCAAGTAACGAAGTATGAATGCAGAGAAGTATAAATCACAACCGTCATTTGCTGTGGAAAAAATGAAGAACTCAATGTATCTGCATAACAGCGTTAAAAGCATGCTGTAGAAGCAAATACTTGGTTTGACAATAAACAAATCGGATTTTAAACGTCTGCATCTCTGTATGTTAAACTGTCATAGTATAGTAGTATTGTAGCAGAAGCTTTAGTGAGGGTGTTCAGTGCTGTGAACTTCCCTCCCTGACAAAGTGAATCTGACACTGTAGTAGTCTCAGGCGAAACAAGACACAAAGTGCTCAATAAGCTACATGTGTTAACCTCTGCAGTCATGTGCTGCAGTGTCATGCATGTTAAGCGCACACAGCTAAGTGTCTACACTGTTACAACACGCTATCCATACATTCAGCTAGGCTCCTGGTCCCAAGGGAGTTATTGCATGCTATTGGTTAGTAGCTAGCGGGGCGAATCCTCCACCAGTGCTCGTTTAAAATGCTGTCAAAGCTTTAAGAGTCCCTGGGGCTAGGGCTTAGAGAAAAAAATGCTTCGTTCTACCCTGGAAACAGAAAAAGCAGAACAGACAATACCATGCCACAGGAAGTAGTAAGAGCACTTTGTGTTTTGGCATGCTCTACACAACAGCATCTTAATAGCTCTTTACATCTCTAACCCATTTTTCAGACTATTGGGGTTAATCTTTGCTGGCTGGATTAAATCTATCCATTTGATTGTGAGCTGTGCCTAGTTTATCTCTTCCAATGCTGGCTGACCTTCATCTTGGGATTGGACTTCCTCCAATAAGAAGGAGGGCAGTGACCTTAAATTCTCTAATCAGATGAACACACATGCACACACACAATAAAAAGTATAATGGTCTTTATTGTTCCTGTCCCCTCAGCTCATGCATCGTCTGCATTGTCTCCTTAATGAGGTAAAAAAGAGTTTTCTATGATGACAACTAATATGATTCCAAACTAACTAGACGACTGTCTATTAGTCCTAAAACATAGATTGAACTTTAAAAATGTCCATAAATCACCTGATAGTATGACATTTGCACTGCATTTGAATTCAGTAGGCCTATATATATTCACATATAAAGAATAAGCATCTCCTTGCAATGGGGGTTTGCAATCGCATTCCCATAAACCATCACAGCTTCATCCTAGTCCAACCCGGGGTGTCATATTAAATGGATTTCTCAGAGATAGTACCGTGTAAATCCTATGGGAGCCAAGATCAGGGCCAGCCGCACGGCAGCTGTCCCCAGCTACTCAAATTGGCCCCGGCACGAGACACAAGATGAAATTAATATGGCGTTTTGCTCTCCCTAGTGTAAAGGGATTAGAGCATCCAACAGTATCAGGATTTAGTGTTCAGTGTGTACTGTGTGTCCAGGCAGAGCAGGCCAACAGCAGCAACAGTGGTCAGGCAGGAGACAGCACCGGGGTGGAGGAGGTGCATGTCTGTTCATTTGCAAACTGGTCTAATTTGAGTGAGCAAAAAATGTGGGGGGCAATAGGAGACATAGGTTCATGAGAATCCATAGGATCACACATACACCGATCAGCCACAACATTAAAACCACTGACAGGTGAAGTGAATAACATTGATAATCTCGTTACCATGGCACCTGTCAAGGGGTGGGATATATTGGGAAGCAAGTGAACAGTCAGTTCTTGAAGTTGATGTGTTGGAAGCAGGAAAAATGGGCAAGCGTAAAGATCTGAGCGACTTTGACAAGGGCCAAATTGTGATGGCTAGACGACTGGGTCAGAGCATCTCCAAAACGGCAGGTCTTGTGGGGTGTTCCTGGTATGCAGTGGTTAGTACCTACCAAAAGTGGTCCAAGGAAAGACAACCGGTGAACTGGCGACAGGGTCATGGGCGCCCAAGGCTCATTGATGCGTATGGGGAGCGAAGGCTAGCCCGTCTGGTCCGATCCCACAGAAGAGCTACTGTAGCACACATTGCTGAATAAGTTAATGCTGGCTATGATAGAAAGGTGTCAGAAAACACAGTGCATCTCAGCTTGCTGCGTATGGGGCTGCATAGCCGCAGACCGGTCAGAGTGCCCATGCTGACCCCTGTCCACCGCCGAAAGCGCCTACAATGGGCACGTGAGCATCAGAACTGGACCATGGAGCAATGGAAGAGGTGTCCTGGTCTGATGAATCACGTTTTCTTTTACATCATGTGGACGGCCGGATGCGTGTGCATCGTTTACCTGGGGAAGAGCTGGCACCAGGATGCACTATGGGAAGACACGTACCACCTACCTAAACATTGTTGCAGACCAAATACACCCCTTCATGGAAACAGTATACCCTGATGGCAGTGGCCTCTTTCAGCAGGATAATGTGCCCTGCCACACTGCAAACATTGTTCAGGAATGGTTTGAGGAACATGACAAAGAGTTCAAGGTGTTGACTTGGCCTCCAGATTCCCCAGATCTCAATCCAATCGAGCATCTGTGGGATGTAATGGAAATCTGGACATCAAATTCACATCAAATTCACCCTGCATCAAATTCACCCTGCAATAGCCCATGTAGACCCATATAGTGCCATTGTGTTTGAGGACGATGAGGCTATAACAGTCGCTATGAGAATCTTTTATTCCTTCCATTTACAGGATGGCTTTCAATTTTGCCTGAACAACTTTTTGTTTGTATTCATGTGAGCAAAAGGGGCAGGTCCGCACCGCTACACTAGGGGGAGTATCTGGTGATCTGCTGTATCTGGTATCTGGTGATCTGGTGATCTGGTGATATATGAAGTTTGTGTGTCCTGGTCATCACAAAGGATCAGGACTGGCTGATTTTGCAACTTCTGGTCCTAACACATCTCTCTCTATCACTGTGGTCAGAGCTGCCTTACTGCAAGCTTTGAGAAAATTGAGATGTATGTCTGTGGTGCCTCACCCCTTTCAGACCGTGTTGCTTCATAATTGACATCCACCACTCGTGGTGTGACCACAAGCGAGTGGTCACTTGAGTGAGTAATTTGGAGCTGGAAATGGGGAGCAATACAAGCTTTTTATCTCTCAGTGAAAACTGTCCCAGCTAGGTACCTCTGGTATACAGGCACTGGTGACGTTCCTTGAAGCAAATTGAAGCAAATTTCCCATGCTCAAAATTCCCCATGCTGTCTGACCCAGTGACTTGAGTTTTGCTCACAGGTCCAGGGCGTATTGTACTGGTGCTTGGAACCCTCATCCCAGCTTTCGTTAATTAGGCCATCATAAGGTAAAGCTGTTATTTATTCTATGAGTAACATTAATAAATGGAACAGGCAAATTAATAAGTAGAATGTGTGATTAGTGAAGCAAGCAGTTTTTACATCCAATATTGGTGACATCTAAACATTACCTTTTCCCTCCTCATTGAAGCGAAAGCTTGGCGCTTGTTGTCTGTGCCAGAAGGGCTAAGAGTAAATAACGTCTATGATTTAGATCACTGAGCAGTGAAAGGCCACAGGGACCTTTATGCAGTACACACAACACAAGGAAAAAGGCCTGTTAAACGCTTGGCTTGGGAACCCAGCATTAAAGTTAAAAACATCAGTCTGTGGGTTTACATGCTAGACTAGCAGCTGGAGGTCAGGTTTACAGTACAAAGCATTGCACATCGACGTTAAATTCAGACATCCCTGCTGCTTGCTAGAAGCAGCTATTCCATCCAGCATATAGATGTAGACAGGGTCCCAAAGTCTTATTACCTTTTAGCGTGTGTGTTATACAGTAATGGCGACTCCAATAGAAAGCCTTACTGTAGCAGAGCATCCCTAACCAAAAAAGGTGCTCGACTTATCTTTATATCCAGTTACGTATATTCATGATTCATAATTCATAATGTGCTTGCCAACACACCGAGCTTATAGTACAGTAGGATCTAAATATTTAACTTGACCACTGATAAAGGGAAGAGCTCTTTCATTATGAAAGAAAAATTCTTATGTAATTAAAAGGTCTCAGAATAAAATAGAATAGAATAGAATAGAATAGTTCCGTTGCAGTATGTCAAACATGCTTGAACCAAAGGATGCAGTCTTTTAAACCTCAGCCCAACGTACAGTGTACTGTTTCCTACATCAAGAGGTGTCACTGGGATAGAGATCATTTAGATGTTTGAAAGCTGACAGCTAGGAAGCTAAGATGACAGTTGATCTCCAGTAGAGACAGGAGATGACAGGACCACAGACTGGGGCAGAAGACTGCTTCTTGTTGCTTCACCTGGCCAGCCAGACAGTCTAGTAAGGCAGCCTTCGAGGGAAGAAGAAGGGAAGTGAGACGCGGTCCCCATGGGGCTGTACATAATGCTGTAGGACAGAGCGTTGAGCTGGGCCAGTCCCCCAGGGAACCTTGTCATCCTGAGCCTGCTAGACCCAGATTCAGAGCTGTTACACCGTGGCTAGGTGTGTGGGCCACAGTGTAACAGCTCTCTGCTTTGAACTGCAATTCATGCTACAGCACCCAGCTATCTTCCTGGATACACATTAGAGGGAGCATTACAGAATAGTCTCCAATATGGGTACAGTTAGAATAAAACATTGCTTCGAAATTGAGTGTGAGTTTGGAATGAATGGCAGTCCAGTATTATATAAATATGTACCTTATGGTGTGTGTGTGTATATTGGATGCTTATTAATAAATAGAGGTTTGGGAATAGAAAACATGAGAAGGTCTATTATGGGCGCCTTCTGTTGCACATATTTGGTAACCATAACTGTAATCCTCCATTTTTAGGTTGGGTTCCTACTCTATTCGGCAGTTAAAAGTGGGCACACTTTTCATAACTGTAAGCATCGTTCACTACATGCATATACATAGTTACATAAAATAGGTATTAAATAACATACACATGATATGAACAGTAACATTTCCCCTTCATTAGCACCTAATCTGTGTATCAGTCCCTTATCTGTGACTGCTGTTGAGTGTTCACATTCATTTCAGAAATTGTCACCACTACTTAACAGCCATGGAATTGTGTTACAATGTGACAGTCACAATATTTCTGACAAACAACAATGACAAACTCTCGGCTCGCTTTATGCTCCATGCATCTCAGCATTAGTTGCAAAGCAATGCAAACAACAAAGCTCTGCCTTGACAACAGTGCTCTACTTATCTCTGTACAAAAGCATTTTCAAAACATTCCAAAGATGGAGAACATTTCATTTCAAAAAGCGTGCCAAAAAAACTCCCCTAAAACTACCCAGCGATTTTAATTTCCTTGTCTTATCACTGTCTACTTTTACATGTCCAGAGCATTCCATACCTAGTTACTCAAGTAACCTGGTTTGGGGTTGAAACATATCATCATCATAATCATAACAGAATAACCCGGATAAGTTCATGCTCCGATTGTGACAAACTGACTGGCTGACTCTGATATTAAACAGGTTACTGTGGCATGGAAACATCTTACTCCTTTCACTTTTGGTTTTCACCGTGTGGGCAAAATCAGACAAGTTCATAGAATAAGTAAAGGGGGTGTAATTGGCAGAGTGACCTGCAGACTAGGCATTTGATCAATTGCTACTCCCTTCGATAAGGAAGTATTGGAACAGAGGTTGAGCGGATGAGATAGCGCGGATGAGTGCTAAACCTGTGACTGATGAACATGGAGCAGGCTGCATTTCTTAGAGTACCCTCTGCTGGAAGGACACTCATTTACCAGATTGATGGGGCGCTTTATTGCCTGCCACCTCTCTTCTCTCTCTCTCACCCTCCCCTCATCTCTCCCCTCCCTCTCTCTTGTACCTATTTCTCTCTTTATTTCATTCTTTCTCTCTCTCTCTCACTCTCTCTCTCTCTTCTCCCCCATACACCTACACAAGCCTCCTTTGGCCCTGTGATTGCTTTGCAGAAGGACAATGAGACTCCCTCCTATCCCCTCTGACACCTCCAGCCCCCATCGCACTCAGCCACTCAGTCTTGTTTATCAACAGAGAAACCAGCCAGAGAGAACATGCGCCCCGTTGCTATGGGCTGTTACACATTTGGTTTACAATTTAGCCATCACAGCCATGGCATGTTTTAACGTTTGCAGTCAAAGCAGCAGTTGCATTACAATTAGCCATCACACTATCCAGAATGAATGAGGCCCCAGTCATGGGATAGTAAGTTCAATATTCAAAAGCAGTCACCATAGCTGAAAGGAATGGGACAAAAAAGATAATTAAGAAAAATCTTTAGCCTTCAGCAAACAAACAGAATATCAATCTCTGAAAGATGTTAACAGATAGATAGAAAAATGTATGCTGACAAGCAAAATTCATGCATACAACTGTTTTCATTCTAAGCACCTCCAGCACCACTTTTGCAGTCAGAGGGATTTCAGCAGCAATCTCACATGACAAATCAAAACCGTGATCAGCTGGAAGACTGCGGCCTCATGCATAAGTAAAGACCACCCTGTGGCCCTTGTGTTGCTCCACACACCTAATCACACACACACACACACACAACAAACACACAGACACACAGACACAGACACAAGCTCAATCTAACCACCCCAAAGCACTTTTCACACACATATGACTTATTCATATTAAGGACCACCCAAGGAGCACACTATAAATTGCCAGTTACATATGCATTTCTTCCCCCAGCAGATGTGAGGGAGAGACTAACATATGTCTGCAGAGACTTGGCAGTCAATGCCATAGAGCTCATTGCCCAATCCTTGACCCTTTAAAGCTGAGAGGGCCAAGGGCGATAGGTGATGAGGGGGAACTATAGTACAGCATCCATACAGTATTCATACAATATCTCATCCATGTAAGTGCTCTCTCTCTCTGTCTCTCTCTCTATCTCTCTCTTTCTCCCTCTCTCTTCTCTCACTCTATCTGCGATGCACTACTCGACAGTGTGACTCACCAGCTATTCTAATGAAACAAAGCGATCATAGTCACTCTATGACTGGATAGGGCAGTTTTTGTTTGCTTTTTGTTTTGTCTGTTTGATGTCATAAGAGACACGAGGGAGCAGACAAGAGAACATTTTGTGGGGCATTTCCCCCCACCCCAATGATTAAGTGAATCAGCTGACACGAAGCTAGTCCTAAATTAAAACTCCTTTTCTGCTGGTGCGTCTTGCCACAGCTCTACATCGATGGATGCTGTTCCTGCAGAGGGACCATTTATAGTGTGGTGATCATCATCGATTTCCCCCAGGTAATCATCATTTGTCACATTTTAGACATTGTAGGGTTTAATGCGGCATCACAAATGGCTTTCTTATTAGTAGGAACAATGCTCCAAGGAGGCAGCACTACAGTGGCCCTTCTCACAAGATCTGTGGCGCCGCCGCTCTACCATACCCTTCTTTGTTGCCTTTCCGTGAAGAAATTCATTGCCTTCAAATATACTGCTGGTGGAAAGCAGCAGAGGACCATGGGCCAAATCATGCAGGTTCAACCAGAAAAAAACTATTTTAAGTCTTAATAGTTACGCAGCTCAGCAGACCACAAGAGAGCTCAGAGATGCTGTAGCGCCACTGCTCACTACCACCAAAGGTCAAGACCCTGGACAGCTCCATCAACACTGGTCTCTCTGCCAATCAGATCAAGGAAAATAGCTGCTGTCAGCAACGCAGTAGGAGGCTTTGGGGTTTAGCATTAGCGGGTATGGATCTCTAAACCTCTGTGGGGCCTAAACCTCAGCTTATATGCTGCTAAACCATGTGTCACTCATCCTTTCCAGCTGTATCTCATTTGTGCCTATGGGTTGAAGAGTCAAAGGTCATGGTGTTTTGTCTCTTCATCATACTGAAGATGAAGCAGAGATCCAGAGGTAGAGGCCGCCATTTCATCATCATTAAATTTCATCTAAATTTAGGTCTGTACATGGTTCATCACTTTTTATACAGGCCTCTACTGATGTGGATCAGCTCCCAATGCTAGTGCAAATAAAAGTCGTATCAACACAGTCAGCAGTTAGGGAAGTTTGTCCATGCTGTAATGAAAGGGAAGTGCCTTATGTACACAATTTATTTAGATAGATTCAATATGAATAATGCTGAGTTGATTGATTTTGCTGAGATAACTAATGGGTCCTTCTACAGCGCTCACTCCTGATGTAGCTGAATCTAGATGACCTATGTTTTAATTTCTTTTATCTATTACACAATTTGTGGATAATCATCCACTGAATTCTCCTGAAGGTTTAACAACAAAACCCAAACCTAGGATTTTACAGGCATAATCTATATGTATCTACTCATAGACTGTTCAAGGGCAGGACTTGCTGAAGTCTCTTTGCAACTTTCAAATTTCACTGGAACTTAAAATGCAGGAGTATTCTCCAATGTTTAGAACTAACTAAAAAATTTGAAACAAACCATTTACAGCTTAAAATCACAAGGGAATTTCACACTTTAGCAGAAGGAGAAAACTGAATTTCTGAAAGGTTAAAGGACTTCAATATCCAGAAATCATGTAATCACTCTTCACCTAAATTTCCTCTTCTTAGTGGTTGGTAGGGGTGGAGATGATGAAAAAAATCTTTTGGCACCAGGCTTAGCCACCGTTGGCGAGTCCAGCTTTCTCTGGACGAAGTGTTCGCTCACTGCTGTTTAAGACAAAGTTTTGTATGTTGCTCTCAATTTTCCTTTCGGCACTTCCTGAGCACAGAGAAGATTTCCCACCAGTGACCAATCCTGTCACCTGAAATTAATTTGGGCAAATAGAGCGAATCTACAGCATCTCAATTAGGGGGGATGGGACGTTCTTCTCTGTTGCAGCCCCAATTTGTGATTTAGGCTGATAAGATGCTTTAGGCCGATAAGAAGCTTTAAAATACATTTAAAACTCATATGTTTATAGTTGTGATAAAATGTCATTAATGTGAAAGTGAAAAAGAAAAGTCCAGTCCAAGGATATATATATAAACAAGACTGGCTCAGCTGTTCTGGACACACCTCCAGGCATGCACACTTCAAAATGTTAAACTGGTGCCTATAGCCCAGCCCAACAACACCAAGTGGGGAAAAAGTGGCACTAAGCTGGTCCCATATTCCAAATCCTTTAACATTGCTAACCAAATCCACATTTCATAATGTGTGTAGAAGCATAAACATATGTTTTAATCTCAAGTAATGAGACATGCATTTAACATCTTTAATTCCACAAAGACACAATTACACAGAACAGATACAATATGCACTGTATATTCTGATGGCTATTCATGGTCTGCATAAACTGATTGAAGTTCAAACACAAACACACTAAACCCAGGAGACATGAGTGCACCTTCTGTCATGAACTCAGTATACAACCCTTCATGTGCTTTTTGCCAAGACATCTCTCTGGTAGATGGCTGAATCGATGCCTTTCAAGACAGAAGAGGAGTAGAAAAGAGAATATAAGCATATAGTAGAAGAGAATTGAAGAAAGAGAGTGGCTGAGGTTTACAAAAATGCAAAGGAAGGCTTAGTTTCTACTCTAAAACAAGTTTCAGTTATATTTTGACAGTCAGGACTTGGAATATATTTCAAAGAAAAAAGCTTTCACTGAAACTCCCTTGAATGCATTATACAAAGTAAGCAAGCTTATTTGAATCAGAATGGCTCATGAGGCAGGAGACCATCTTGTGTTTCTTTACCGTGTAGCAAGGTGCAAGGTACAAGTTTTCAGGGTGTAGACAGGTAGACAGGGTGTAGACAGGTAGACAGGGTGCTCGTCTGCCACTGGACCTTACCCCCATTCCTCAATTACATGCTGAGTGTCATGTTATAGTGAAGACAAACCAGTGTATTGGTATGAGCTGAGCTGAGCAAAATAAGAACAAGGCCTTTACAAGATTGAACAGGACATGAGATTATGGCCAGAATCTGTGTGACATACTGAGTGTAGAAATACTGGTTATTCTAGAGTAAATGATGAGATTACAAAAAACGTTTCAAAAAAAGTATATATTTAAAAATGAGGGCAGAAATAGCATATCATGCTTTACACAGCATCTGTTAGCATGATTAACTACTAAATAACAAACACAGCTACCCAAATTGCTTCATAATGTCCATACAGCGTAGTTCTTATTCAGCAATTACTATGATGTTACCATGATGTCCTTTCAGCGCTGGACCTGACTAAACCTGTTTTTCATTGTCGAGAAGTGCTATTACGATGAATATTTACTTCAGATCAAAACCGTACAACAAACACAAGGCAAGATGTCCTCCCTCACCTTCCAGCCCTCTCTAGCAAGATAGCTTCTCACTTCTCCAGTTTCACATGAATTATTCATTCCAACAGAGATAAGGAATTATGCAAAAGAGGCAGCACACAAATCTCTCTGGTTAGGAAAAGTTAACCAGAGCATCCCAACGGGAGGGGATAATGCTACAGAGTATGCAGCCTGGCTGGCTCCTCAAAGTTACTTTTCAGCTTTGCAGCTCACTGTGCGTGGTCCAGGTGTGGACTGGGGGCCAATGTTTATTGCCTCTTTATGGATGAGAGAGTGTGAAAAGGCTTGGGTGAAACGGAGGGTAGACTCACTCTTGCACTTTTTTTTATTATTTTGAGTGCACAGAGATTTGGGCTTGTGCTACTTCAAAATTCCACAGAGATGATTTGAACATTTAGTTTACTCATGGAGAGCAATGGATGCTGATGCTGATGGTACACCATTTGTCAGAATAAATAACCAGGGCACCAATTAATAGGCTAATCTACTTAATGAGAGGGAATGATAGGAGGAGGAGGAAAAACAAAGAAACTTAATTGCACTGAATGCTATCTCATCACTGTGTGGGAGATGAATGTTGCAGTCTGTTGATTATAAATCAGACCTACATATAAATGTGAGATTTCTAAACACTTGGGAACCTCATCTGTACAAGGTGTGATTTCTCTCAAGCATGTTACCAGAATCTTACTACCTGTATAGGCTTTGATATGAACATAAAAAACTGGCTGCACATTGACCTCTATCATCCTATCAACCGTGGGAAATATCTCTCTGCAGGAGTTCCTTTGACCTACAGTGACATGGGTTAACTGGAGCATGGTAAGTGTCAAAATGTGACAAATCTTGCTGAGCCATTGGTTTCTGAATCCCCTTTGTCCATTCCCATCCCCATACTAAAGAGACACTCTGTCAGAAGAAGCAGTGTAGTGGCAAAGGACCTGGGTGAACACCACCATGGCTGGCTGGATATACAGTTTGGAACAGGTAAAAGGAGTGGTGGCTGGAAAATGTTACAGTTCTGGCTGTGAGATTGTTGCACTACTTACATCAAACCACGTGCTTTAGATACGATAACACATTATGGGGAGCACAAGTGAGACTAGTTGTCACAGTACTGATCCAACAGTTCATGAAACCTGGTGGAAACCCTGTGTCTGGCAAGTCCTGGGGGCACTCACACAGCCAGGGCAGACAGACGAGACATCTAGGGAGAGGACAGACAGGGGTGTGAATGGAGATCTGCTCTGACACACTGGCCCCGATGTGTGAGGCTAAAGTGAGCACAGGCCTGGCAGGTCACAGGCAGAGATGGCTCTCATTAGGCTGGTGTTAATTATGGGGCCGCAGGCTTTGCCAAGTCTATCTGTCATGACGTAAGCTGTGGCAGGCAGAGGACACACTCTTTTGTTTAAAATATATGATCCTAAACAAAGGAAGGCAAAGAGAGAGTGATAGGGAGGCAGAGACAGGTAGAGGCAAGAGAATAAGAAAGTTTAAAGCTCCTTTCTATAAAGAATGCTAATCCTTTTTTTCTTCTTCTCTACATCTACTGTATAAACTGTACTGCACAGAACCATTAGATAAAAAATGTGAAGCATTATGCCATTGAACTGTTCTTTAGACCTTCAGCTACTTTTTGTGTCATCCTTAAAACAAGCTATAAACTGGGAGCCATCTCCAGTTGGTTATCAATAATTCACAGGACACAGGCTTTTTCTTTATGTTCCCCAAAATAATGACAGTCCAAAATATTCTCCTGATAAAAGGACTGAATCAGAATAGTGAAGGTGCATCACGATGTCTAGCCTCAGACTATTACGGTTTTGCACTAAGTGTAAGTGCAACCAATCTTTCCATGACTCATCTTGGCCTTCTCTAAGCCTGCTGAAAATGAAATTGGAAAATCTTTAATTCTTTATCATTGTCCTGGTGTGCAAATGTAGTTCACCAGGGAGGAGAAGCAATACAAAAGGGTCACAATGTTCTCTTGTCATGTCAGCTTTCACTGACACATCATTTTTGACACAGGATTGTGTTGAAGGGTGGGTGGTGGGTTACTGTCACATGTTTTCTGGATCACCTGCTGCTCTCCTGTATACCTGTCTCCTGTCTCCCACTCTTGCCTGACAGAGAGCAAAGCCATCTTTCTGGATAATTAAAGTTGTGACGGTCACTGTAGACTGGCAGTGAGAGGTGGATGCTCACAGGAGCAGAAGTCTCCCTGTCTCCATCTTTGCATGCTATGGTCTCCTCCAATCCTGCTGGCCATAGCCCTCATATGCTCAGACAGCTCCAGCTACAGTGTGTCTGAGAGAAATCACAGAGCTATGAAATAATTACAAATGATTTGGGCCTAAAAATGAAAAGTAATGTTGATATTTCAGGTTTTAGGACAGCAGTAAAGTGTGTGTTGATTTCTTTGTACATTGAAGCAAATACTATGGTCATGGTAGCTTGTAAGGTGAGTTGTACTGATACACCATTGCCTTTAACCCCTAGGAATTAGGTGAGCAAGGTGTAATTACCATTCTAACTGGGGGAATATGATCAATTTAGGAGTTTAGGAGAAAATGATATGTTATGGTGACACTGTGGACCAAGCAAGGTGGTTTTAACCACATGCTCACTGGCATGCTAAAAAGGGATATAGAATATTCTACCTGAGTAAATATCAGCAGGATGTGGCCTGTGTGCATGCAAACACACACACACACACACACACACACACACACACACACACACACACTGCTGCACAAATGTTTCTTCATGTCCTCTTTCTCTTTCATCTCACTCTCTTTCTCTCACCCTCCTCTCTTTGGGAGAATAGCACAAAATGAAAGAAATGTGCTGACTGTGAAAGGGATGACGCAGTGAACTGCTCTGAATATCTAAATTAAAAGTAGTCTTGTGTATCGTTTGAATAATTCATAATGGTAAACTGTGTGCAGCTGTTATTGCAGGATGAGGAAAGATCTCTGACAGACTTTAAGTCATAATGAACTATGTTCCCATACAGATATGTAGAGACATGGATGAATTAAGTTGACACCCAGTATGAAAGCCTAAAACGCCACTCCATAATTAGTGAGATAATTAAATAGCAATAAATAATAAACGTGCAAACATTAAATAGCCAACATGCAAACAATAACGTGCCACGGTACATTGAACAGATTACAGCAGACTGGCTCATCATTAACCACCTACGCCAACAGGTGGGCTATCAACTTTAAACACAACACAATAACTCCAGATCAAAGTACAAATCTCTCTACATATACACCAACACGCACAGTGTGTATTTACTCACACACATACACGAACTCTATTGTACACACACACAGTACACGTAGAGCCACAGAGGCTTAGCCAGGCAACATAATGTAACTAGAGACGAGTTGGAATACACTTCGCTGCATAAAGCCGAAAAAAAGAGCAAAGTATGAGGCACCAAATGCACTCTCACTCTGGTGAACACTAAGGTGAATGTACTGCTTATATATTAGACAAATCACCGATGACACGGCGTCAAACTGAACAAATTAAAAGCTTTTAAGCGCTTCCTCCTGCTCATTAGCATAAGCACCGAATGGCGGGGACTGCGGCAGCTCTTTAGAAGACAGAGATAACCTCCTGGAATGATGAGCCTTGAACTTCACCTCTCGGAGGGATATGGGAGAGACGCAGAGTGATCTCAGCTGCCGTCTGAATGAGGGCACCTGGTGTGGGCCGTTGTTCTATCAACCCCTCCCACTGAGCCTTTAAATCTCATCCACTTCATGAGAGTCACGTCTTCACTTAGATAATGAATTATGGATCCGAGCCAAGGTGATATTCAATATTAGATGAACTGCATATCCTCATTTGGTGACAGTGCCACTGCTGCCATAAGGGACAATCCCTTCTCAGCAGCTTGAACCCAGATACAGAGGAAAAGCTCATTACTATCCATATTCATGATGGGAGACTTATGCAGTGTGCTGTACTTGCACTGTATGCATAAACGTGTGAATATGTGCGTGTTTACTTATATATGTGAGTGTTCCTGTTTGCACAGGAATGAAAATAGAAGCTGGCTTGACTCTAAAGTAGGGAGGTTAATTCTGCATGGTCTTTCTCAATGGGAGAGCAAGCTAGAAGTCGCTGTAGTCACTACAGAATGCACCCGGTTGTAGTTCCTACTGCCTGAATACACATGAGTGGTCAGACTAATCCTGGTCTTCTTGCACTTCTTGCACAAGGACTAACCTGTTACTTTATTTATAAAAAATACTCAGGCTAAAATAAGAGGAAAGGCTTGAACATGCCATGTAGTGCCATATCCACAACATCAATTCCATGCAATTTTTGAGAGGAACGTTAACCATCTGTGCCACAAAGATGATAATTGTATTTACCCCAACACTCTGAAAGGGAATTGAAGAGGAACTTTGACATTGGAAACATGTCAGTCAGTTAAAGCTTTGAATTAAAAAAAAAATGCACCAGAGTGCATTGCACTGAAGACAAAATGCATCTTTCTAACAGCCAACATGGTCTACATCTGGCGACTCAAGTCTTAATTTTGATAGTGGATCCAATGAGGGAGACAATTGTTCTAGCATGCAACGGAATTCTCTTCCACTTCCAAAAATGACTAGTATATATGGAGCAAACAAACCAAAACTTGCATCCAAGGTGCATTTCATATGGATGTGGGACGTTGACTCTCCAGTTGAAGATACACTAGCTTGACAACTATCCTTGGCAGTATATTAAAGTGCATTAAGCATGAAGGCCATGATATACTTTCTCGCAACACATGCACATTAACCCTGCACATTAACACGCGCACACACATTTACATCCATATACATAGGCACACATGCTTGCATCCATGCAGGTTCTCATACACACACAAACTCTGTATATATTCATGCATGTATACAAACACAGACACACCCAAAGTCACACATACACACACAGACACACATATGCCTTCTAAGTGATAAAGCATTGTCCTTGCATGCTCAGGCGCACTTTGCCGCAATGTATTTGAGAGGACCTCCTTGCTGTCATGCTGCAGTAGTGCGGTCTACTCATTATCTTGTGTCATGTGACAGCATCTCTGAATCATTTGGCCCAGGGAGCTGAACCAAAAGGGGAGAGAGAAACTCACAGGCGCCACTAAACTCAGATGACAGGGAGAGTGAGCAATAACAATGTGCTTGTCCCTCCATGGATTACGTAAGAAATTCCACTGGTGTCAATCATACAATAATGGGTACTGTCCTCCAGAGACTTTTTGTCTGTAGAAAAATAGGTATGTAAATCAGCACACAACATTTGTGTGGCATGGGCATGCATGCATGTATGTGTGTGTGTGTGTGTGTGTGTGTGTGTGTGTATCTGCAATAATTCCATTTAGTGGGTCTTCATTATAATTCATAATGATGCCGATGTGCGACAGCTCCTTTAAACTGACTTTCAAAACCACGACTTAACTCTTAACGTGTCAAAATAAGGCTATATTTTTACATGTTTGGGTATCAATGGATTCGATCTGATTTTTCAAGAGTTAAAGAAAAAGAAATAGAAAGAGTACAGAGGTGCCTTGAGGATAGCCCATTAAAACCACTAATGAGACAGGTGGACATTAAGGATCAACTTTAGAGCAAACAAAATAGCTGCAAATCCTCAAGTTAAAGGACAAATCCACCCTAAAACACTTCAACACTATCGGTGACGTCACTTGCATGTCTGGGCCCATTTTGTTGTTTGTTGTTTTTCTTATTCCCATGGATAACTGGCCAAATGTAGATGATGTGATTTCCAGCGCAGCTACAATGAGGTTTGCTAGCAGAACAGTATTCAGCTATCTAAATCATCAATAATAAACCTCAGGTTTTGGTGTCAGTATCTCAGAATCAAACAGCAAGGGCTTCTTTCTAGACCCACCATTTTGCACCGACATTCAATAATCATACAGGAGGAAATCCATGGTAGAAGAGGCAGAGATACCAATTTCTCCACCTACAGTAGCCTCACTAGACCAGAATGCAACACAGCCATGAGATATGTTGTGTTTTCAGTAAGGGGTGCGACTCTCACTTTTTCTCGACTTAAAAATCTCATGCTCTCTTTCATTTACTATGGTATTGCTACTGCTCTCTCCACCTACACGTATAACCCACAGCTGAATATAACAAGATCACGCCTGTTCTCTGGGGGATGTCGGGGAAATGTAGGAAATCACTAACTGAAGCAGATGAGGCCAAAAAAAACAAAAAAGTAAATTACAACACATCATCACAAAATAACTCCTGGAATGCCGTGAACCTCACAGATCGATTATATATAACAGCGAAAGAGTATCCAAGGTTGGATTTGTCCTTTACAAAGACTCACACAAAATAACAACACAGACAAAAAACAGCTGCCTAACCATCTAGTCTGTGACTGCGTATCTTCCACTTCCCAGGATATCCTGAAGCAGGACTGAATGACGACAGTGGCAGTAGACTCAGTGAGCTAGGATCTGAGAGAGATTGCACTCCACGTCAGCAGCCAGCCACACTGGAGGACATGACAGCAGATTGCAAACAGCTTAGCAACATCAAGGCTCTGCACAGGCCTCATGCTGATAGGCTACAATGTGAACAGTAATGTATGGCGCCAACTTCTATGTTTCAACAAGGACAGGAAGCAGAACGTGCAACATGAGCCAGGAAGACACGGCAGCTGGTGAAGGAAATCCAGCAACACTTGCAGTATCGAGGACAAAGATTTATTGGCAAAATTGACGAGTCTCAGCACGTGGCCTTCGTTGCGGTCTGTAAAACAATGAATCCAAAAGCCTATATGAATACAAAATCGATAGCATAAGAGACAATTGAATTAACAGCCAATAGATTGCTAACACATACAGCCTCACTGAGCCATAGCGAAGCAGAGGATGTGGCCGTGGAATGGCAGTGCTCTCAGATTGATGCAGAACTTTGCCCACCTCAGTCTCACCTACTGGGTCATGAGAGAGGATGGTTGCAGTGTGTGTGTGAGTGTATTTAATGAAAAGAGTGAGGAGGAGGCTGCAACAGAATGACTTTAGTTAATAGAAAAAGTTGAATGACATATTTTTATTTTTCCCTGTGTGAGAGCTGTTTTAGTCTATCATCTGGGTGAGCTTTGGGCCGCAATGCAGCAGGACCTCCAGCTTTGCTCATAACATTAACCATGTCAGGACCGCGGTGGAAAAATGATCACTAGATAACATTTACTCCAATCAGGGCTACTAAAACCACCAGGTCATTGTTTAGTATTTTGAAAGTGTGTGCCATTCACGAGATTTTTATATTTTAGACATTCATCTGACACTCTTATCCAGAACTCAAGGATATTGCGACAGGACACCTAACTGTTGATGACCATTTGGCTCTTGCAGGGATGAAACCTGAGACTGGCAATGACAGGATGGTCTCTCCTCGACAAGGCCACTGCTGCCCACTAACCGCTATCACTGGCTGGCTTTGTACTGAAAACAGTACAAATGATCCCATGTCAGACAACACCCGAGAGACAGTTTCAAAGATCTTATTGATCTGACAGTTAGATCAAGCCAAAGTGGCCAATCTGAAGACTGAACCACACTGTTCAGGTCAGACCACAGGGACAATATCCAGCCTTTGTCTGTTACAACATCACAGCAACAGAAGATGTATAGAGGAGAATTTATCTCCTTTGGGTGCAATCCTCTTAGACTGGTCAGTTTTCCACAGCAACATGTATGAAACATGGATCAATATCACTGATAAAGTGAAGAGTTTATGCCATTAAAACCTTGCTAGCATGACACATAAATCTTATTCATGGTGGCAATGTGGTCAAAGAAGCTTGATAAATGAAGTGATATGAGTGTCCTCTAAAACGCTTTAAATTTATTGTTTTAGGTAGAGGTTGTGTTTGTGCGAGAGCAGGTATCTGTTTCAGGTGAACCAAGCCCTGGAATCAGCTGCAGCCATGCACTTCTCATCACTGCGGTCAGCCTGCTGCAAGCACTCCATCACACACAGCTATCACGCTGCTGTCAGCCAAACTGCACCATCACACACACACACACACACACACACACACACACACACACACAAACACATACACACAAACAGGAGTACGGCATTTGCTAACACTGCTTATCACCAAGCCTTTCAAGCCGAAAGCTACTGTCAGGACAGATCGATTGCATCAATGGTGCTCACATACGTCATGAGAGAAATCTTAATCGGTAAATTGATGCATAGTCTATCCTCGACAATGCTACACTTCCACTTGTTCCTCTCAGAGATTTGCTGTCCACTGAGCTATAGCTTCAAGGAGAAATAGTAAACACTGACTCGACTGCTAAAGATGCAGTAATCAATACAAATCATCTATATATTATGGCAAGGATTACAAATAATGTTGGCAAGTATTCATCATGAGGTTTATAACAGGTAGAGCCAATGATCCTTTGCTGTTGTCTCATTAAAACAGTAAGCCCACCACCTCAGCAGTAGTAAAGCAAAACTGACAGCTTGTGAAATGACTACACTACAGGAAATATCCATCTTACCAAGTCATTTAATCTGGTATTGATTCTTAAAATCTATCTTCTAAAGAAATCTGCCACTAAGGTGAGATAATTTCACTTGTTTTCAATGCAAATCAACAAAGTGTCATTTCCTGATAATAGTGTACTGATCTGCCTTATTATGCCTTCTTATTGATGTTGACACTGGTTGACACTGACACTGGTTTCTAGGAAAACCCAGAAAATTCCCGAAACAAGTGAAACTGCACTGGAAATAAGTGCAGTACGAAGACATTTTTGCAGTATAGAGATCAATAGTGGTGGAATGGTTCACAGTACATGCCTCGGTTTCAGGGTCATGGTACGGTACTTGTCCAGTAGTGGGAAACATGTAATTCTGGTGGGAGTTTTTTTGTATAATGATGCAGAGCAAGGAATTTGAAAATATTTACAATTTTTTTTAAAAGTGTGCATGAGGGTGAAAATGAGACATTTCATGTAATCAACCTACGATTTTCCATGCATGACTTTTGAATGGTGGTTGATAAGCTCTTTTTAATCACTGACTCATATCTGAACTGACAGCTCTTTGAATGTGGCTCAAGTAGAGAGGCCAGATTCTCTTGGTACCTGCTTTTTCTTTGAGGACAGGCCAAGAACAATAGCTATAAAAAGGAGATTCAACAGTCTATTAGATCTCCATTTTTACCGGATTTGACAATGTCATCTGACATTAACATCACACAAGGCCACCATTAGCCTTCCATCAGAGATTTGATATTGGGGGATTACAAACCCATGAACAATAACAAACCAGTTTTATTACTGTAATACCAATACAATCAAAGAGAATGAAGTAGCTGTGTGCTGAAATCACAAAACTGGTATTGGCTACAACCAAGAGTCTGACAACTATTGTAATTGCAGTTATTCCAGGCAGTTATTCAAGGGCTTTATCCATTTTGAACCCCTTGCCAGTGACTTTAATTGTGCACACTAGGAATAGAGGCCAGCCCTACCTATGCTTGCAGTAGCCGTACATGTCTCTATTTGATTATTATTTAATCAGTGTTTCTGTGTGCACTGGCATTGCATTCTGCTATCCTAGGAGTAACATCTGGAAACATGCAGTTTCCAACACTGGGACTAAATAATAAATGGCGTATAGAGAGAAGAGTGAGTTTATTTTGTGACAGTGTTCCAATGTTACTAAATAACAGAGTTTGACAGTAAAGAATAATTCCTGATATATTAGTACCACCAATCGATCACATCAAACAACATGCTGTGAGTCAGCTAAGCACATGGCTAGTTAGATAGTTATTACTAATTATTAATATTTACTTCTGAGGCTTATTTAATTCATGCTTATCTGGAGCAGTGACCTCTGCTGATGAGCAGAATTTTCTTCTTTTTTCTGTATTTGTTGTAACCAGAGCAGGATGGTGATAAGTGATAGTGGCACAGATAAAAGTAAGGGGGGATTTATCGGTAACCCGCTCAGCAGGTAGCTGAGCGGGTTACCTGCATGATTGCAGTGAATGAAACTATGTTAAAACTCCACCTGTTAATGCCAAAGTGCTGTGGTGTTGTAACTGAGAGAATCACTGAACAAAATATTGAATTCATATGTTGACGTAGCCTCTACAGTTAGAAAACCACCAAGCTACTTCTCTTCCTGGTACGTGGATGTTACAGCACCAAAGCCTTGAGTTAGTTGATGCTGGTTTGACTTCTACCATATTGCCTGGTGTACGAGTGCACACTTTATTTCCCTCATTCAGGGCTCTGCGCAGTCTAAACAGTGCACATTGCAAAAAGTGTTACACACAAATGCACAAACAAACGTACAAATGAACAAACACAAAGGGTGGCTCCTATAGAGGTGCTCAGCCCTCACATTTAATAAAGAAGGGGGAGAATTTGTTAAGCATTATGTAAAAGGAAAAGATATTTAATCAGGAATTGACAGCAGTGATGTGTCAAATGTATTAGCGGCTGATAAATGAACAGCCTGCAAAGATAGCTCAGGCAGACAACTCAAGTGGCGTCACAACCTGGATCAGCTGATGTCAGCTGCCATCATCAAATAGACGGTCGGTTAAAGCTATCAAACTCACTTGCTCATTCTTTGCTGCTGCTCGACCTGCTGCCACTCCTGCTGCTGCTGCCTATGCATCCCCCCCC
>OOFE01008895.1:8894-35141 GCA_900323365.1 Monocentris japonica | reverse complement strand
GACAAAGTGGAACTACAGTATTTCTCCACCACACAAGTGAAATTATGGTTGATATATCGCTTCTCCAAATGAGTCCCTAATCATTGTGTGTGTGTGTGTCCTTGTCCCAATTCCTGCAGGCAAGACTGAGCAACTTACTAAATCATTACAATTAAGATGACTGAGTTAGCTTTGAGGATCTCCTTCATCAAAAGCAAAAGTGAAATCATCACCATGGGGCTCAACAAGCTATTCAGACCATGTGCTCAAAGATAAAGACAATTTCACAATACTATGATTAGGACCAGTGACATGGCAACAGCGAATGGCCGACACAGGTACTGTAGCAGCGCCATTTTTTTTAGTGAACATGACAACATAGGCTGAAGTATATATTGATTGTTTGAGTGACTTTATTTGATTGATGTGTCTGTCTGACTTTTTAATACACCAACGTCACCGAGTCAAATTCCTTGTATGTGCGAATGTACTTGGCCAATAAATTTGATTCTGAAGTTTTGCATCTATGGATCAGGACTCCCACTGTGGCTTTTCCATGACTATCTATATCTAAGTTGGGGCACTTCCATGATGTCAAAGCAGATAATGGTATTTTCAGCTCAGAAAAGGTGGGTAAACAGTCTGGTTTCCTCTGCAGTTAGGCTTGCAGTGGAGAACTGGCCATACAAAAACCTCTGAAAACCACTGTCTGATATTCCCAGAGGATATATCATATAACCTGACTTTCCCTGTCTGGAATACACATCTCACAATTCCATGATAGTCCTAGAATGACCAGTGGGAACCACGATGGGTGATATGTGGTAGTCCATCTTACCAGTGATTGCAATGCTGTGGCCAGGAACATGTGAGATGGACAGCTTGCTATATCTGCAGGGATGTGATGGAGGGTAAACCCACATGAACTCAGTTAACCTGCTTCCTTTAAATTCATGGAATAGTTTGCCCATCTTTTTGGGATATAGGATACATATACGACGTTTTAGGATATAGGACACATATAAGACGTATCAAACTGATGTAGGTTATATGAGGATAGGATTCTAAAAAATATAATTGTTTTTTGTTCATAATGGTCGTTTGATCATCAGATGTAAGGCATGTGAGTGAATGAACACAAATCCAACATTCACACGCCAACCCGGGACGCTACTAGGAGAAGGGGGCGTCAGCGTCACGTGTCCAGCTGGTATCGTCAATGCGGTGCAAAAAAAAAAAAGAAGCATCAGACGTTGACCTGACAGACAGAAATCACCAACTACACTGTAAAGGACAGGTTTACTTACGCTCTCCCACTAATAATATCCTCACGTCTTTGCGCATCGTGGCCAGCGTCGAAAACCAAGTCGATGAACTGGTTCGTGAGAAACATTTATGCTCCTGTCCGGATGAATGAGACAGCCAGACAGCTT
Organism: Monocentris japonica; assembly: GCA_900323365.1. NCBI lineage: Eukaryota > Metazoa > Chordata > Actinopteri > Trachichthyiformes > Monocentridae > Monocentris > Monocentris japonica. Next base: position 33,729 of record OOFE01008895.1, on the reverse strand, counting down.
GTCCACGGCCTGGCTCGCTTGCTAGCAGCTACGTTTGCATTTTAGGTGCAAAACTAAAACTAAACCGTCGCCGTGTTTTTAGGAGACCCGCGCAAAACCGTCAGAAATCCACCGGTCTGAAGACGGCCGTCTCTCCGTGTAGATATTGTGCCTGGTTGGTGCAGTCACACAGTGGACGGCTGCTGGTCTGGACACAAGCTTGAATGTTACAACACAGCATTAGGGAGCGCTAGCAAGCTTGGAGCGGCTTTCCGGAGCGAACGCTTCCAGCCAGCTGACGGTGTGGGGGCTAGCAAAGATCGTGTAGGGGAAGATGGATCACTCAAAAGCTTCACAAATCACCCACCCACCTTTAGGACAGACAACGCCGTTACCGTCCGTTACCACAGCGAAAAGATATTGACAAAAGAAGGCTGTATTTCACAACTTTTCCAGTAAAGGAAAATTCCACCCTCAAATACTCTATATATCATCAATCTGTGATGTTCAATGCATTCTGGGACGTATTTTATGATGAAGTTTTGTGAAGTACCTTATTATCTTGTGCACTATACCTCAACCTGCCTCGTCTACTTCTGCTTGAGTTCGTGATTTCCTACATTTCCCAGAATGTCTTTTGACAAACCCCACAGAAGGGGTTTGAACTTGCTGATGAAGCATTCCTGTCATGTTAGACAAAACAGAAAGATGGGAAGATTTTTCATTGCTCCAACTTGGAACGCATTCACACGTATAATACGTACACTATGTACGTTGGGCCAGTTAATCACCAAACAACAAAATGGACCCAGGGATGCAAAACTGATTGCACGCACGTTTCGTGAATGAGGCCCATTGAGAGTAATCGTTCACAGTGACATTTGTACCTGGAAATTGGGGCAGAGTGATACATCAATTTATTTTTACCATCTCGGGGGCTCGTTCCCATCAATACAGAGGATGAAATTTCGCGATGTTGTGGCTTAGTTTTTATTTCGCATGGGTAAGGTCAGGTAGTTACCACAGTCCGTTATCACGGATTTACGGTGTACGGTATGGTAGGTTTACCTATGAAGGCTAAGGTTCAATGTCAACGCGCCCCGGCCTCTGCACTGATGGGAAGTACAGTACACCTACGACATGCGTGAAGGGACAAAACACCATAAACGTTACCTCCTCGTCCAGACTCTATTGATGAATAGGGTAAATTGAAAGATACATACACGTTTAATGATATCAAGACGTCGGTAACAAATAAACCGAAAAATTTACACAAGTAAAACATCTTTGAAAAGACGTATAACATGACAGAAAAACGCTGGAGTAATGGCGAGTCTCAACCTTACATATAGAATTCATACTGAAGAAGTGGCAATCAAATTACTTTACTTTGCTTTTACTTTAGCCAGATCATTATTTTAACAGGGTACTTCCGCTTCAGTTTAATTTGTGTACAGCCACTGCTCACCATTACATTTTTCCTGATGCCGAGGGAAATTCAGGTTTAAGTTCAAACAGCCAGACAGCCAGGCTCGCTGGCAGTGAAAACCCTTCCTATGCACAGCTTTCTATCAATACAATAAAATAGATGTACTGCATGGTTATGTTATATGTAAGAAAGTAGCTCATCCTCAGGCGGCAGATTGAAGCAGAGGTAGAGAAGCTGACTGATAAAGAAAAGATTAACACTAGTTTGACAAACCTACCTATAGAGGATTTATCTAACTTTTTGAGAAATTGTTCAGCTATTATTTCCATCCTGAGCTAATGGCCTATACTTGAACGTGAAAGTGAGATGGATTGCAGACTTGATGGGGAATTTTGCTTTCTGTGTCAGTGGGATTCTTCTATCCATTTAGAACTATTACAAGTAATTGAGAAAAAAATCTTTCATAATTTCTATGACAGTCAATATACTTTCCTTAATGGCATGAAGTGTCCTAACAAAAAGTGTAGCAACAATGTGACAAATTCAGGATACATCTATACAGATCTGTACAGAGTCTTTACTGTTAAAGCAGCTTGGACCCAGCTACGACACAAGTCCTCCCAGTTGTCCCATTATAGTCACAGACGGTGTAGACTAAGTTACAGTAATTCAAAATGATCACTGGTGTTGAGCAGTGCTGCTGTCAGTGGAAGGTACAGTTTGTTTTCATTTTCGTTACCCCCATTACCCCGCAGTCTAGTACATCCCTTAAAGGATGCTTTCTCCTCATGTCACATCCTGGACTCCTGCAAACCAGTAGGCGGAGATACAACAGTCATTTCCCCCTTCTCCAGTTGGCATCATCTGAATCAAGGAAGGAAAGAAAGAAAGAAAGAAAGAAAAAAAGAAAGAAAGAAAGAAAGAAAATTAATCCAAACTATTCACAGTCACCCACACCTTATACAAACAACTGTAACATCAGTAAAGAATGTCTCACTGGTGTAGTCCTGCAGGGTCATGGGTTGAGAGATGACCTGTCTGAAGGCCTCCAGCCACTCCTGTTGCTCCTGTTCCTGCTCACACATGAACACAAACTGCCTGCCCGGTGTGTCCAAGGTGATGCCACAGTGCCACTTGCCTCCCTTCGTGCCCCTGGGGGGCCCCTCCGTAACAGAGTACTTATGGCTTTCTGTGCCAATGAAGACAGCACCCAGCTCTGAAGCGTCCTGCAGGTACAAAGAAACTCATGTGCAGTATGCTTTGAAAAGACAGGAACGTGTTAAAATGTAAAGGTCTTTAATATGGGTATAAAATATGGGCTTCAATACAAAAATATCTGCATCAACCTTGAAAAAACCCATGTGGGTCAAACCCTAACACACACACACACACACACAGTGCTTTGGGAATGCTGTGGCCATTACCAGTGGAGTTTTATAATAGAGAAGCTTTCTGTCCATTGAGCTGAGTGTGAACCACCTCTTCTTGAATGGCTCCCAGTGCTAAACACACACACACACACACACACACACACACACACAAATAAACAGAGAGAGAAGAGTCAGGTCAGGTTGGAAAATAGGCATTAGTAAAAGACAAATAATTTGATAGTTGGATGTCCGACTGACCATTGGACCGGTTTTCTCCATGTAGCCCTCCTTCAAACTGCGTCTACTTATCTGAGGTATGAGCTGCACAAGGAGGCACACAGTTAACAGGGCTGAGTAAATAAATCATACACCTCAGGAAGAGGGTGCAAGGCTACAACTGTTGCTTCCTTAATACAGTCTGAAGGTTGGGAAGGCTCCAGGTCTTTCTGAAAACATGAAAATGTCTCACATCATTTTCTTGAACAGTCGGGTGTTTCTTCTGGAGGTAGGCCAAGCGTGTCGCCCGAAGAGCGTTGAACCAGGATACAATTACCTGTACGGCGTGGGGTATACAGTAGGAGACTGCATCAGAGAGGGTGTTACTAACATCGTTGGCATCATATCAAATACCCACAGGTGTATATTGACTCATTGAACCCTAGGATGGTATCTATTAGGTGAGTCTGAGTGGGTCTGCTGAACTTGGATCAGTTTTACCTTTCAGGTCTTGCAAATACAGTATGTGTGAAATGTGATTGGGTCAGTGAATGTTGAGCAGCATTGCTACAACAATGTGATTACACACAGTGTAATCAAGTTAGTGCTATACACTGAAGTTATTATTATTATTATTATTACATACAAGCCATGATGTCCAGTCTATAGTTTTTGTATGTTGTGTTTGTCAGGCCCTTTATCTGAAAAAAGTGCAAATAACATATTATTACTGATGGCGTTTGGCCTCACCTGCCCGTTCTTATGGTAAACAAACAGATTCCTAGTACGTTCCTGCTCCAAGTAGGAGATCTGCAGGCCGTGAGCCTGGCCTATCTTCTCCGGCTGGAAAACTGCATTTAGGTCACTCATGGAGATGATAGCTTTAGGAACCTTGGACTGGTTTGGGGAGAGGATTGATGATGGATTTTACAAGACTGGAAGCGAAAGGTATTTATTTATGTGCAATGCCAGTATAGCGAAGAACTACCCACATCCTCTCTGACGAAGTATCTGAGAGTGAAGTCTTTCCGGGACAGCAGGAAGGTCCTCTTCAGGAACTGTTTGTTGTCCTTGCCCTTCTTCCATAGAGTTGACTCAAACACGTCTGGATTAGATCAAATCAATAACATATATGGATAACGCAAAGAACCCAAACCAACCCCCATCCTATGAGCTGTATAGGGAAAAAAAACAAAAAACTTTTTGCTTGGAATGCAGAATGATCAATGTCTTTCTGCTGGGAAGAATATGTTTGTGTCAGCATATTGGTTTAGTACCTGCGCTATAAGCTTGCTGAAAGTAGTTGTTGTCTCCTGTGAATTCTCTTCTCTCATACTTGGCGCGGATCCACTGATCCTTAAGAACACTAAGGACAAAGTTGTATTAGTTATATCAGTATATTAGTGTGTTACTAATAATGAGGATAAATACAAGCCTTAGGTCTGTCACTGGTGAATGAATCAAATTCATGAGAAAGCTTTTCTAGCGCTAGATCCACCATTGGATCCAGCCTCGAGGGCTTGTTCCTCGTCTGTACAACAGCACCCCTCCACTCCCATGCACTGAATGGAGTGCTAGTTGAGTCATCAGTTTTCACTTCCACTGAGCTAGTGAGGTGAATGGAGAAGGTCAACAAAGTGACAGTCACTCACGCACAGTCTTTCTGGTGTGGTCGGTAGTAGAAGGCGGGGATGAACTTCTCAAAAACGGCCTTGGCGACAGAATTTCCCCTCTCTCTCATGAACTGAAACCGTGGGAGGTGAGATTTGAAAGGCAGAAACAAAACAACAAGTGCTCGGATTGCATTTCGTATTGGCAGACCAGGAGAGAGGAGGAAGCAAATTCAAAAGCAAACTGAGAATATTATATTACCTACAACCTATGTAAGAGCATGAGATCACAGTATATCAACATATACCCACCCATACTCAACTTTACCATAAAATGCTAGAGCACACACTAGGACGGATTACCACCTAATAAAACACAGCAGGCAGATTACACAAACTGTACCTCCACTAGTGAATCATCCCAGAAATCCAGATGTATGGACTTTACTTTGCTGACAGCGGGCAAATCACGGTGTGTCCCGGAGCAGTTCAGGCACACGAAGATGCCAAGGGTGTACGAGGCCCAATCAGGCTCTGTGAGCAAAGATCACCAATTACACATATTCTGACAATATGAGCCATCATAGTGGACAGAACTACAGGCTATAACACAATACAGTAAAAGTGCAGTTAACTTCCTTTTTGTGGGAATTCCAGTCGAAACTTCTTGTGCATTTGTTCTTTCTTTTTAAATGTAGTTAAATTTGACTCACTCACACACGCCTAGATTTAGTGGTAACGTCAGTGGTGGTGAGAAACTGGTGAGAGTTTACTTTAAAGGAGGAACAACGATGTCATACTGTATTTTATGAAGTAGCTAACGCTTCACCTCATGTTATTTATTTATTATTATAAAATGTGACTTGGTTATAACCTATTTTTTTTGGAAATAGTTCTGTTCAAACATGTTCATTCACATTATACTGAAGTATGGATGGTCTTTGAGAAAGCACGCATTGATTTTAAGACAACTTCAAATTATTCTTCTGTCAAACCTGCTATAAAATGAACAGATTGTGAAATAATATACACTTCAATGTTGAATCATAAACTGAACACTCAATTGAATTCTTTTTATCATTCTTTGCCAGTAAACTCACCAGGAGCTCCACAATCAGCACACAAGTTATTGCCTGGCTGTTTTGCCAAATCAAGCAGGACTTTCTTATTTCTTTCCAGACTGGCCATAGGTGATGGTTGTTTGCTTCTCTCAAAGTGACATTTAAGTCCCAACAAAAAAGCTGCTAGGCATAAAGTCCATACTGATTCTATACATGATGCAGTGCAGTTGTATTCTGTTCTTTAGCAGGTGAAGAGCAACATTTTCTTCTTGCTGCCTGGAGCACTGTAGTGTTTCCTCTTAGCGCCACAGCACTCTGAAGTTTATTGTTCTACACACAAACACAGAGGTCCAGAAATAACAGAAAGGAAGTGAAACAGGCGTCGCCATGTTACAGTTCATTAACAGGGTGATAGCCTTATGTGTAGGTCTATTTTTCATACCTCCAAGTTTGCTTGCCGAGGCAAAACTTGTATGGTGGCATCATGTCAAGAGGGGAATAAACCAGAGAGGTCACTGAATTAAATGTGAGTTTATTTAGGTTTAGTCTGTACCGAAATAAACACTAAGTAACTATAACAAAAAAGACAACATAATGAAAACATCAATACATTAAAACAATACACTTGAGCACCAAAGTCTGTGAACCCCTTGACAATTTATGATATATAAAATAAAATATTTTAGATACACAATGTACTCTCCTCTAAAAATGTATGTGAAGGTATATGTATATTCAAAACCATTACAACCCAAACATTCTCATTATAATCTTAGTATGAAATATATATATGAAAACATATGCTACACTGTTTTGTACAAATATTTGCCAGTGGCACCAATGTGCATAGGCAAGTATACTTTCATACACTGGATTTTTCTTTTAGTTTAATTTTATACCCTCACATACATTTGTAGTATTGTGACTTCACTTTGAATAGTACTTTGAATGTATGACTTTTTGGACTCATTTTACTTCATACTACTCACATACACACAGACAGACAGACAGGAAAATAAATCCGGAACCAATCGCACACGAGTCTTCGTTTGACGCCGGTCGGTTGACAGGTGTCGGACAACAACTAGAGGGCAAAATTGACCAGCATGATGTTGTAACACTATTTATGAATGGTTTAAATGAATGACGATGTGGGTCGCTCGGCGGTTTGTGTCGTCGGTCGCTCAGAGAGGTAATGTGTTGAAGCTGTTTTGTTGTTCTTACTTGCTATAGGTGAATTTACGAGATAGCAGATCTAACTTAGCTAGGTGTGGATGCTAACTGTAACCCATGCTTATGTAGTGGAAGGTAAACCCACCTAAACCCTTTTTATTTGTGGAATAGAGTTTACCCATTTTTTTAGGTTGACATAAATAAATAAATAAATAAAACAAATCTTTTTGACATAAGTTCATAGTATACATGAGCGCTCTCCAGTCACGTGGCATGGAGGGACAAGCTTTAGCAGGGCTTCATTCCAACTGATTTCACTAGTTAGTTATTGTGCCCCTGCATGGCACACGATTGAAAACCACAGGTTCAGCATTCACATCATTGTAAGTAGTGTCAAACCGATGTAAGCTTTGTGAGGATGGGCACTTTTAAGAGTAAAGTATAATTTTTGTTTACATTGGTGGTTGTGTCTCCCTTTTCTCCCTATCACTGCTCCTGGTGATATTATATTCCCATTGCAGGACAGTCTTTGGGTCAGCCTGGCTTATTCCGACGTCCTCGTCATGGCTGCCTCCCTGAGCTGGAGCTCCGGTATCTCCAGTGCACATGTTGTTGGAGGAGTCGGATCCCCGTGGCGGGGTTTGAGACCCTGAACGCCACCCTCTCCTCCTCAGTGCCGTGCAAGGAGGACAAGCCCCTGGATGCCTGCTACACCTCAGAGCAACGAGTTGCCATCCTCCAGCTACTCAACAACGCCACAGAGTCGGAGCTCGCGAGTGTCAAGCTCCTACGGGGACGCAAGTCTGTCAACATTGTGGACTACAGGACCAAAAATGGACCATTTAAAACTCTCGAAAGTGTGGTGAACGTACCCCTCCTGAAACACAAAAGCGCTGTCATAGTCTTCAACTCCATTCTCAATCCACCGAAGAAAGAGAAAAAAGTTAAGATTCAGTTGGCCAAGTTTATCAGGCCAGAGGTTGACAGATCCTGGCTGGAGGTGAGGTTCTGATAAAGCCTATATATTTCACCTATGTAGCTCTGTGTGTATGTGCATGTGTGTTCTGCACTTCCTCACTATTATATAAATACCCACTTTTAAAGACATTCACGTCAATACTTACCTGAGAAAATGCTTATTGTAGAGTCAGGGGTTAAGGCTAGGGTTGGAGTGCGTGAGGGGCAGTGGGGTGGCCGGGTGGTTAGAGAGGTTCAAGCCCCCATGTTGACAAGCTTCTGCCCTTTTGAAGTGTCCTTAAGCAAAGCACTGAGTTTTGTACCTGACCCTGTGCTCTGACATCTTTGTAGAAAGGGAAAGCGCAAATTCCCTGTGAGGTCAATACAATATCACATTGTCGTTTTTGTTAGGCTAAGGTACATGGATCTAAGTCAGTGGAATGTCTTCTCAAGCACAGTACCAACGTGAATGTGTGTCAACCCACCATCACCCCACTAGGTTCAATGTTCTGTCTGTTATGCTTTATGCAGGAAGCCAGTTCTATCGTGTCAATAGTATGTGGGACTAATAAAATCGCCTGGGCACACGTGGACCGTGGGATGGCAGTATTGGATTGGCGACAGTTGGAATGTCCCAATTTTTTGAGGGGAACATATCTGGCCTCTGCTTACCTGAATGACGTGAGTAGAAATATTGTTATTGACAAGTTAGGCAACGACTAGTTAAATAATGCTGAGCTTGATTTGACCTGGTGTCACAAAGCTCCTCTGAAGCCATTTTATAGTGACAATTTTGCTTCCCTCCTAACAGACACTTGGGTAATCAAGTTGTTTTTTTTCCGGCCACCAGATCTCCTCAGTTGTGTCACTCCTCCCTTCAGCTGACTTCTACATAGTGGAGAAGTCCCCCATCTCCCTCCAGAATACTGCTCTGTTCCCCATCATGGCCCACATGCGGACAGTGGAGGCCATGTTGTTTGCCCTGCTGGAGCCCAGGAACTCCCAGCCGGAGTCCAACATCCCTCCCAGGTAAAAAAACAAAAACATGGGTTTCATATCAGTATTGGTGTGTTTTTTTTTTTTATTGTCAGTTTTTGTGCATCCTGCTTGACAATGAAATTGTAGTGTGTATTAATCCTTGAACAATAGGCGATGGGTCATGACCTCCTTCCTTCGTTTCTTCCTTCCTTTTCAGGGTTCTGAACATGATGCGTGCCGCTGTGGGGCGCCACTTTGGACTGATGGTGGGCGAGTCGCGGACCAGCGGGGCCCAGGCAGTGCGCCAGATGATGACAGAGTCGGTGACACAGAAGCTTCCCCGGTTAAACTTCCCCCAAGAGCTACTGGTGAAGTACAGGAATTCCTTCCAAATGGGCCGAGCAAGAGGGGAAGAACTGTGTGATGCCCTGCTCCAGGCTGTGGCCTTTTACGAGCTGCTCAGTGAATCCTCTAGTTAGGTGGCACACGGATTGATCTAGGCCCTGGGTGTGTGCTGCGGCCAGCCAGAGAAGCACGTGTGGTGTTAAACCTTTTGGATCGTTTTCAGAGATTTTCAGCCACACTGTTCACACCTGAACGCCTCCTCCAGACTACCAGACGGAATGCACTAAATAGTCAGAAAGCACTAGTGAACACGTCATGGACACTCGTGACATGGTGGGGAATGGGTCATAAAAACTACTTGTCTATAAGTGGTGGCGGCTGATTTAAAGTGTTAAATATTCTTGTACTTTTGTGATAAAGAAAACACTCGAACTGTCATGGATACTGAGCAGTTCCCTACAATGTTTGCTATTCCTGCTGTCAGTTGTACTTGGCTGCTGTCTTCCTGTAGTAGGATTTCTCTTCCTGGTGGTGTGTGTAGAAAACAGCTCAGTCTCTTACAAGAATGATAAAAAAAAAATGAAGCTGATTTCACCAGCAGCCCATGTCTGTACCGGAACAAGCTATTTTATTTTTCATACCTCAAATCCAGAAATACCTCTCAGAATTTCACACAAGCTCAAAGAATGGTTCCGAAAATAGATTTTATTTACTTTTCATGGTTGCACTTCTATGTACATAAAACAAGATCGCTCAACTATATAAATTCTGAATTCATGTGACAAAAGCAGTCAGTCCTTCCTGATGCGATTCGCAGTATTAAAACTGAAATGTGCACAGTACAATAAACGTGACATGAGGCAGAGCTGTGTGCGTGTTCTCTCTAAGAGAAACCTTCGGCCAGGAGGTGAATGGCTGACTTGGAGAGGCCCAGGTGAACGCTGCCATGGTCATTCAGAAACCTGGTACACAAAAACAAAGCGTGTTGATAAGTCATTTGAATTGGTCACTATGATTAGAGGAAGGATGTTGTAATAGTCAAGTTATTTATGAGGTTTTATGGTTCATCTAGTGTAGGTCTCCATATATGTTGTCAACAGAAACTAGGACTGGGTGATATGGACAAAATCAATGTCACAATTAAATGATTTTATATACTATTAAATTATATCATCACTAATTAAACTGCATGGTAACATGAAGTATGATAGGTGTGTAATTTTCAAATATTTCCTAATTGTTTTTTTAATTTTATCAATTTAGACAACAGAATTGTGTATCACCATAACTCAATATTATTTCATCCTGATATGATTCTATTGAAAGACGATAATATTGAATTATTGCCCCAGCCCTAATAGAAACTAGTGTTGCTTAGATACAGCTACCACCATCCGCCGTTCACTCTTATACTGGCTACTCTGCTGTGAAATGCTTCATTCTAGCGGGGGGTCAAACTGTATGGCAACACATTCATTCTTTATTACTCACTATTAGTCTATTCTCTTGCTCACCTGTCTGGTTCCTGTCCCGGCTGCTGCGCCCCACCAGAGCGACAGACGGAGCGGAGGACGGGCATGTAGTCGACACAGACAGCCCGTCTGTTCCCCAGTAGGCTGAAGGACCTGCTACCGAGGACCGTCCTGCACAGCTCGTACCTCTTCTGGGCCACCCTGAATTTGGGGATATCATATATAGTGATAATGATAGTCACCATTAGAAAACCTGAGTTACTTTCTGCTCAAGAGAGGCTCAAATGCCAAACAAATAGCCAACAGTCTAAATCAGTACTTCATTTCTAAGTTACGATGGAGCATACGCTCACCTTGGCGCGCACAAGGGGTGAAAACTTAAGTTGAGGCTCTGTCTGCGGGATGAGACAGGAAGTGTGAGTCTCTCCACCAGCCGGCCCCACCTTTCGTCCCCTAGTTCCTCTCTGTGTCTCTGGCCTTCTGTCCACACCTCAGACACCCTCTGCCAGCATCTGTGAAACCCCAAGCCCTCAACGGCAGCCTGAATCTCCGAAAGCCTCTCTTGCTCACAACTCCCGTCTTCCCCTTCTCTCGTCTCATCTAACAAGCCGTCCTTGATCTCTGCTCCAGTCCAGACAAACTCCTCTGGTCTGCAGGGGCCCGATACAAGTGATTCTGCAGCTGGCATTGTGGCATTGAGGTATGACATGAGGTCAAGGAACTCAGTCAAGGCATCCAAACAGTGGACTGCCAATTTGGCTGCATTTTGTTCAGTCTTGTCATTTGAACTCTGGCCTCTCAAATGAGTTCCCTTCACTGACAATGAGGTTCTGTGTGGTTTGAGTGGCAAATCTGAGGATGATCTGGAGTGAAACGCTGTTGCGATATATTTTCTTCTGCTAAGCCTGGAGACGTTCCTGACGGAGTTGCAGTTGGTGGTTGTTGTCCTTAAATTAACAGCGTCATCCAGTTGTATTTGAGGATGGATGTTAGGGGCCGTCAGCTCACTCTGTAGCCCAGAACTAGTCACTTCATCTGGGTAGTGGTCTGGGGCTCCCTGGGCCCTGGTGGCTAGAGGAAGAAGGAGCTCCAGGTTGGTGTACAGTAGAGGTACGCCTCTTCTCCAGCTCTCAGCTAGGAACTTCAGAAGCTTGTTCATGTCTGGTTCAGTCCAGGACTGGCACTGAAGAATCAAAGACAGAAGATATTGAGAATAAAGAGTAAATAATATGTAAAGATCTAGAAGGAAATACTTGCCTTTAGAAGGTTCAATAGATCCTGCTGGGTCAGAGTGTGGAGACCCAGCATGCTGGCAGTGCAGCCCGTGTCACAAGGAGGAAGATGGGGGTCTGAACTGTCTTCCCCTTCAGTAACATTTGAGCCTAGATAGGAAATCAACCAATTCAAGTTAAAAGAATTCATGTAAATCCTTGGCTAAATTCAAAACTAACATTTTCTTCTTTTAGTTACAATTACATTTATTTAGAGTGACTTACAATGTACATCAGTGGGTCCCTCAGGTAAGGGTACCCTCCAAGATGCCTGTCCACCACCACTGTGCACCCAGAGCTGGAGCTGGAGCAGGCAGCGTCTGACGTCCCCTTGGGACAGCCGGAGGAGACTGGTAACATCATCCAACTCCAGCCTCACATTCTCAGCCAAGCACAGCAGCTGCAGGTAACTACAGACGTTCACCTGGGAAAACATGAGTTTGTGACAAACCAGGAGACTATTGCTGCACTCAGATGAGATCATCTTGCACGTGTGGGGAGCCAGTAACCACTACAACGTGTCGCAAAGTTATGGCACAAACCTACAGGAAGCATGGAGAGCAAGGGAGTGCGAGGAAGCAGAGGTGGAGGACTTACGTACCACTGAAGGCATTCTGAAAATGATTTCTTCCAAGTTGCCATCAAATCTCTCTCTGAATGAGGGATCTAAGGAAGAGAGGGTTTTGCATCACACTTTGTCTTAAAGTTACTCGATTCTATATATCGTTTGTATTTACCATTGGTGGTCAGAATGACCGGTCTTTTGGTGGTCACCATGAAAGTCTTGATGGCTGCGAGGAATCCTACGTCATCGTCAAATATGACATCAACCTGTGGGAGACCGATAGATCACCAGTTTCATACAGTTACAGTTACTTATGAACCGTTAGTGCATAGGGCTTACAGCATAAGGTTTCCAAATGGTTTACCTCCTCAAACAGAATGAGTGACGTGGCTGTCTTTTTGCTCCGTGACACAGTTTGATCAGAGCCCGGTGAAGGGTTGCATAACTTCTCGCTGTGTGGCTTCTCAGATGACGACAGACCACCCAGTAGCGAGTTGTCTGCTTTGGCCTTCATCTTGAAGAACGTGGCCAAAGTAACTGCGGCTGGATTAGGTTCTTTTTTGCGGCCACGGTTCTGCCCCGCCGGCCTCTTTTTTGAGGTGCAGATGACATTTTTGGGCGATGCAGAGTTTCCTGGTGGGGGGAAAAGTTATAACAATTCATTCCAATATATGTCTATATTACATGTAACAATAAATACCCCTCCCATACTGTCTACCCGCCGATAAACTGTAAATTAAAACATGACTTTTTCAACCGTCTCGTAATAAAACCTGGAGACTCGTCATAGGAAACATGGAGGACCACTTGATTATGATTATTTGAATGTCCTACCAGGTAAAGTTTCAGGTTTAGCTGAGCAGCTGTTGGTGTTGTAGTTGTTGAAGTAAGCTGGTTTGAGGGGGTCTGTCCCCGTCATCTCCACCAGGTGGGACTGGGTGGCCTCCTTCAGCTGGGACAGAACATGGCGGCCGCAACGCTGGGAGGAGCAGTTCACCTCAAACACCTTTGAGTTGACGGAGGGTTTGAGGACAAACGGAAAACAGGACTTAAAAGGAGGAATTCCCGTTGTTTTTGTGTCATGTTCAGGTGGTTCTTTGGCCTGAGAGACCCTCACAAGCCAGAATCTGAATGAGATCTCATGGAGATGGTAAGGGCCTGGCAGTGAGATACTGCTGCAGGGCAAGTTTCTAAAATACTTCAGTTCCACGCCACTATGGCAGTTAGGTAATGGCACTGTAATCTAGAGCCCTGGTTTAAAATAGCCATCAACAGAACAGAAAAAAACAATTATTTATTGATCTAGCCTCATGTATCAAAAGGTCAGCATCTTTTTTCTTTTTAAACCACCAACCTTGAAGCCCAGCTCCTGAGCGCAGGCATACACCGAGGCAGTCTTGCCAACTCCCGGGGGTCCTGTGATCAGCATGGTGTTACGCAGCAGCTCCTCTCTCTCCTCCTCTAGCCCAGCCTCACCCTGGAAGTCCCCACAGTCCCATGACTCTATACAGGAGGGCAGTCAATGAACAGGATCTTACAGGTTTGAGATGGAGACCTTATAGTGAAGTCAGTGAGACAAATGAAAGTCCATACCGTTGCTGTTTTCTTCCCGTTTCCTCTCCAGCTCTTTTCTCCTCTCATCACAGTCAGCTCTGAGTTTCCATTTCTTCAACCAACTGCGTTCCAAAGACAAATCACAAGACGCTATCAGCCATGCTCGTACTTATTTCACCTCCATTATATATTGGCGAAAGGGTGAGACTGAGCTATTCGTGCAAAATCACCTGAGGAGTTTATTCTTTGAGGCAGTGTTACCAATGACTTCACTTGAATGCTGCGGGCTGTACTTTTCTGTCCAGAGCACATCCTCAATACTAGAATCTAGACAGAGCACCATAAAAGAAAGGCAAATTGTTCTTTACCTGCTATTAAAAAAGGACATAAAAACCTTTGATAGGAATAAAACAATCAGCGTATGAGATTCGTCACCTCTGTGGAGACGTTGACAGGATAAGAGTGACTCTGATTCTGCATGACATGCCGACGTGGGTTTCAGCTCATGGTTGTTAACCAGGCGTCCGCTCTCCCTTTGTTGCTTCAGTCTGTGAGTGCGGCTCAGTCTGCTTCTTCTGGGCTGCCCCTCAGCTGGGAGAGCACTAGATCCCTGTGGGCCTTGTACCGGCGGGGGACAATGACCCGCATCACTGGCCTCCTCTGCAGCAAGGCTAGGCCTCCGACGCTTGCATACCTTGTCAGAGACATCTCTTTCATTTTGGCGTTTCCTCTTCTCGTTGGAGAGGTTTGGTGGCAGTTGTAGGGAGCTTGGATGAGAGGGCTTCTCCGCTTTGGAAAAGAAAGAGAGAGGCAAGTTCATTCCATAGTGAGGGTCAAATGTGGTATTATGACCTGGACCCCACTCTACTGGGGATACACTCTCACCTGGGGATATGAAATCCCTTGAGCTTTTCTTCTGCAGGGCGTGGAACACTCTTCTGGCCGGAAACAGTGGGTTGGATGCTCTGATTTCCTCCAGACAGCTGTGTCGAGCTGGGACTGACAACTGCCCCCACCAGCTACAGAGGATGGACGCCTTTCTGACAGTCAGGTGACACCTTGAGTATGTAGGTGGTGATAACTGTTGCTGACCGTTCGCCAACTGCAAATCATTGCTCTGAGGAGTGTGAAGTGATTTTTGCAGCAGTGTCCGCTTCTCTAACAGCTGATCAAGTTCTCCTTTACCTCTCCCTTTGCCCCTGGTGTGCTGCCTTGCACGTAAGAAAATGGGTGCAAGTTTGATGTCTGGTGTGCAGCAACGCTTCTCCTCCCACAGGGGTTGATCTTGTCTACTGATGATGCCTGCTGCAGCATCTGAACCATCTGTGTCCTCAACCAGCAGAGCTGAATCCCTCTGAAGTGATGCCTCATCATTAGAGCAGCTTGATCCCGATAAGACTATTATATCAGTCTGTGCATGGTCTTTGCTGGGATCTGTAACCTTACATTTTTTGCTCCGCTTGAGTTTGTTTCGCATCGCAAACGTCTCCGTATGCTGAGACACTCCCACTGGCATTTTGTATTTCGCGCTCGCCCAGTCCTGCATGGTGTTCCCTTAGGTCCGTTGCAATGGTGTAACGTGAATTTTAGTCAGGCATTCAAAAGTGTCAACACCTTCCTTGTGCATGGCCCTTTATAAGTTATTAAATTGTAATAAACAACAAAACAGCAGGATAACTTCACTGAAGGTGTGATTACGTTTCACTCAAATCCCTACAAACGTTTACTTTACGGTGTTACGTCAAAAACAGTCCGACCGATTAGTAGTGACGTATAAAAGGTGCGCGTATCCAAAGATTGTCTACCACGCGTGCGCTCTGCTGCAATTTAGCCTCACGCAGAAACTTCATAAGCATAGCGGTTACCATAGCGACCGAGCGGCTACAAGTAGTAGTACAAAAAACTACGTATCTCCGAATGTTAACAACACCTTCAATTTGTTCAAAATGAGCCATTGATGTTTTTAACAGAATAAATCTTCAACAGGAGGCGATGTGTCGTTACTTTTCCGTTAAAGGCAAAACTAAAACTCTGGGAGCAGACTCTGGAATGTTTGTGTTACCCGGAAATAGGTGCAGAGTGAGAGCTCTTTCTATCTGCGTCCTCTCAGGTGTAGCCTTTAGCCGTGTTAGCTTAGCTGCCGAGCTAATGCAAGAATGTCTAAAATACAAGTGCAGAGAGAATTTGTCAGCAGGCGGCTCATAGTCGCTGCAGTCGAGAGATGTGGAGTTTACTACTGCAGAGAACGAGGAAGAGATAGACCATCAGCGGAAGGACATCATACTGACAGAGAGATTACACGGCGCAGGTTTGTGAATACACGTTTATCGCTCTGGCGTCTTAATCTATCCTTAACTAGTCTAGAAGGTAATTCAGTTGATTTGGTAGATAGATTGGGCAGTCATAAGATATATTTTTTAATAATTGAAACTAGTGAGGGTACATACCTACATGTGGTCAAGATTGTATTGGTTTACTATATATGGTTTATCCAGATCTTACCCATCAACCAGGTGTCTCTATCAGTGAAGGGAGGGTCCCTGAGCAGCAGCACAGTGAGGGGGAAGTGGGGATCCAGTTTAGGCTGAGAGGACCCAGAGCTCTCACAGGTTAAAGAGGAACCCTGCACCTGTCCCGAGAGACGAGCTGCTTCAAGCACAGGAAGAGAAAGCAGGAAGCCGGTGGTGTGAGGGTTTCACATTTCACATGTGTAAAAAGTGAATGTGATCAAGCACAACCATCACTTCTTCACCATACCCAAAGCGTGGTATACAGAGGACACCCTTTACCCTGCACATCAAGTGACCAGAGGGAATCTGATGGAGATGGCAGTGGAGTATCAGGACCACCCAGTGACCACCACACCCTCCCTACATACTGTTCTTTAGCTGACAATGAAGAGAATGGCAAGGATGTCTTTTTGAGAGACTGGAGCACCCCTGTCTAGTTTCAGAATACAAACATTGTCCAGAGAAGAACAATTGTACCTTTGCACTACTTATGGCAAAGAAAGCCCCTTTATAAGAGAGAAACCATACTTCTGCAGCGAATGTACAGAGGTGTGGATAATGTGGGAAATACGGGCATCCAAAGAGGAGAGAAAAGGACAAGGAATGTTGAGAACTGGAAATCGAATAAACGCAAAAGACTGTGGGGTTTAGGCCAGAGTTACATCAAAACATCAGGGAGAAAAACAGTGCTGCCTCTTCCCAGAATCAGAGGGACAAAATATTTTCAGACACTGTTGGGGAATGGGAGACTCTGCCAAGCAGAAAATCTTCATTGTTAACCATGTTTTGAAAAGAGACCAAAGTAAACAGACTGAAAAAGATTCTAGGATTCCCATCTCTCATGTGAATTCCCAGAGAACAAAAGAATATGAACCAACATTTCAACTGGCATCCTAATCATATTCAGTGGCGCAAATGTTTTTATGTGGATATTTATTGGAAAAAGATGCAGACCTAAACTCAAATCTAGTAAGCTTTGTGTGCAGACTCATCGCTAGGACTGGGTCTCAACCACTGTGACAAATTGCTTTTGCTTCATTAAAACTCAGTTTGTTGAGCTGGTACCTAAACATCTTACAGCAAATTCACTTTGTGCCAAGTACAGCAGCTAATTGTTTGCCTCTTGAGAAGGTTTGAGAATCACCACTTCAAGATTACACATCAAAAGAGAGGAGCTTTGTTGTGTTATCTTAACAATTTATACAGCATGTCAGTGTTAACTCTTTGCTGGCCTTATTAACGGTGTATGATTTAAGGATGGAGGTTTAAGTAGCAAGTGACTTGTATTGTTCAAGCAGGGCTAGTATAAAACTAGACTCACTAGCCAAATTTAGAAGGGCACATGATGGAGAGGGTGTAATGATTGACAGCCAGGTACCCTCAGTGTCCAAAAACCCCAGGTTCTAGTCCCGTTTATATGCATCATAACACAATGTTGAAAACAGTTAACACAGCTACATCCATTAACAAGATCAAATGTATTTTATTTATTTTTTTTTAAATA
The DNA here is from genome assembly GCA_900323365.1 of Monocentris japonica. NCBI lineage: Eukaryota > Metazoa > Chordata > Actinopteri > Trachichthyiformes > Monocentridae > Monocentris > Monocentris japonica. Next base: position 15,735 of record OOFE01008895.1, on the reverse strand, counting down.
TAAAAATCCCCATATCCAAAGTTTACAATTTTTAGCAGGGTGTTTTGACAATGGTGAAATGATTGCGCCTCCCTTTTCCAGATGACAAAAAGAAAGCCTGAATGAATAGTTGAGGGAGGAAAAAAAAAGTTAATTTGGTTGTCCACAAGGGAAGTTGGTTGAAAATAATGAATGGTGTTGATCGTCACTTTATGTGCACACTACAAAACACAACTACAGCCTTTAACCCTTGTTGTAATGGAATGAACAAAAGATACAAGACGCTAAAAACAATACAGAACTAATAAAAGACTGATGAAAATCACCCCCTTTGGCATAAACTGCACCTAAAAGGATAGACAACTGAGACTTGGACCTCAAAACCAACCATCCAATAAACAGCAATTGCTTTGAGGGAAAAAACAAAACATGATTTGCAATCTGTTAATTACTGGATTCAGAATGGGGTACAGCTAGATATTTGACATTATTACAATGTATACAAAGTGTCTGTAAAGAATCAGCTACTAACACTTAAACCCTTGTTAAAACATGATATCATTAGGCCTTTTGCATTCAACATTTTCAAACCTAGAAGTGAAGATAACACACCATAGGGTCCAGCATTTATCAGAAAACCTCCATAGATTTTTTTTTTATTTTTTTTTTTAACATCTTTAATGCTATGCAGTCTACGTGATACATGAAGTGATGTGCTGCTGGTTGTTTTAGTAAATCTTAGGAAACAAAGTCTTCAGAAAAGGTTTTGATTTTCCATGAGATAATATCAATGTAGGCCAAAAGGCTTAAGGGGATGATGAGCACTACCAGTTGGAGGTAAGCCCTGTAACAGGTTTTTAGCCTGGGATCCCAATCAGAAATGTGTTCTCTTGTCCTCGGTCCAAGGCTCATAACATACTATTTTCCTAAGTGGACCTACCAGAAAGGCCCACAACCCTTTTTTGGGGTCCCAACACAGAAACATGCCATACTGGCTTCATACACTCTAGACGTGGATGCAGAGTGTAGATTTCTAGTGTGAGGATCCTCTTTTCAACATTATTACCCTCCAAATTAAATGCCATTGATGACTGTAATAAATCAAAAAGCAAAGATTCCCCTTTGATGACAGACATTGGAGAAGGTTTGAGACAAAAAGCTGCATCTGACATTTGGCGCAGCGTGGATAAAACAAAAATTGCATTTTCAAGGTAAGAATTCTCTAAATACAAATACCAAGTGCTAAAATAATCAGCTAAAAGGATAACAAGAGCCAACAAGGTTATTGTGTACGTGTACAAATAATCAAGAGTGACAATGTTACCATTACAGTTTTTACTGTAGTCTTGATACAGTTGTCTATTACAAGGACATATCAAAGGCAGTCGTGCTGCACCAGAAGATGCTCAGTTTGTTCACTCTCACCCAACAACAGATTACTTCAGTGGCTCCTGCAAAATGCATATCAAGTTGGTTCAACTTATATTATCCAGTCCTCAAATGCCTGATTTGTGTGGATGTCAGTGATTCATTCTATTGTTCATATTTGGTTCAGTCCTCAAGTTGCTAAAAACTTGTTTACCATGTATACTGCTCTGCTTTGAGTCAGATCCTCCACTGATAAGTCCTCCCAGCTATCTAAGCACCAAAGGGTTGGTAAGGGTCATAAAAAATATAACGGAAATGATGGCGTCCCCATCGGTCCAGCCCACATCAGTCCGTAACGCCGCTTTTTGTCCTCTTGCCCTGCTTTCCTCCACTGGAGGTGATGGCGGTGCCGTTGCAGGCTCCTCCCATCGCCAGAGTCTGGTCCTTCTGCTCCTCCGGCAGCTCCTCCTGGATTTGTCGGAGGCGTGCCATGGCGCGGTCGATGGTGGCCACGCTCACCAGGTTGAAGTCGTGCATGCTGACCAGGTGTAGCAGGAAGTTGCGGCAGAGGTTGCGGCGGGCGATGTAAGGGCCACAGTTCTCCACAAACAGCATGCTGGCCTGGTTCATCTGGTTGTCTGCTATGAAGCTGCAGGGAGAGCAGAGCGGGGCTTAGTTTCTGGAGTTTCAATAGTCATTGTACTTCAGTAGCTGTGTGAGAAAATGCTGTTTGCAATAGTAGAACTACAGTTGAGTAGTAATGACAAATTTATAGCAATTGTTCAAATAGTTACAGAGATTGGGAGTGAACTATTAGGTGCTAAGGTTTAACCTGTAGTGGTTCCCCTGATCAAACATTAGTATTACCATGTGTCATGTGGTACTTGATTTCATTTGGCACAGTTAACAAGTTCTCAGCTTTTGATTTGCAGCAAAACCTGAGAAATCCTCTCCAGTCGATACCCATCAAAACGGGATTAGAAATAATAAACCAATGACAGAGAGCGGTAACGGGGGCGGAACGTACCGCCAATGGTTTTAAATGTCATTCTTTATGAAAACATCTATTTACATCAAATTCTACACAGGCTACCGTTAACCAACATGACGTGGTAAACTACAACACCAGTGTGGAAAGCGTGATGATGACGACCCAGTGGTGGGGTTCGTTTCCCAGTCCTGACATACCCGCTCTTCATGACATGCAGGTTCCATAGCTTCATCACCTCCTTCTCTCCCTCGTTAACGTCTGTGAACTCCTCCAGTTGCTGTGAGGAAGAGGAGTCACAGTCAAGTCAAAACACCATTGCCTGTTAATATCTTAAATTAAACCAAACAATGCAGCTTGACACATCAGTATAGTGTGAAAAGGACATGCAAGATCATCATCTAAGGAAACAAGGGGGAGAGACTGTCTACAACACCAAGGCTTCATTTACAGCATTAACGCCCCATTGGAGATAGACTATGTCAAGTTAACTCTATGCCTAGGGACGGCTCTGAGATACATTTACAGTGTAGAAATCAATCCCAAGACTGATTTTTCCAAACAGTCGTCATATGTGCAGATAGCACGAGTGAAGGGCTCTGTGATACATTTCTGGACCCTTGGAGGTCTCCCAAAGCCGTGGGACATTTTAATTCAACAAGCCGGAGGAACGGCCTCTCACCGTAGCGGTCTTCTCTCTGAGCCACTCCGGGTCTCTCTCGTCCTCGCTGTCCACATCCATCTCCTGAGGCCGGAGGGGCATGCAACTGTCACTGTGGAAGTAGAGGCGATTGTGTCCGCTGACGTAGGTCCTCTGCTGCTCCAGCTCTCCGTCCTCAGTCTCCAGGAACTCCGACAGGCTCGGCTTGGTCCTCTTGGGCCTGGAGGGAGGGGGAAAGAGAGCAGACCCTGTATATATACACACTTACATACTATTTAAAGCTTGACAGGATGTGTAGTTAGAATTAAAACTTAATTTAAAACATCTTGAAATAGTCGGGATTAAAAAAAAAGCAGAGGAATGGGAACTTTTCAGTCGAAATGAATGAAAGTATTGTGCCTAAAAAAGAAATAGTGAACAGTCTGGCCAGGAGATTCAACAGGCTGACTCAGCGTATAACTGTAACTGGATTTCAAAATTTTGGTGAGAGTTCAATATGATGCATGTTGATAGCGGGTAACATGGGACTATCAACTATCAGCAAGGCTGTATCACTCTCGAGAGTATCATACAACATATATCAAAATAAGTCTACATGTTTATTAGGACCTAACAGTTTCCAGGTCTTGCATTTACCAGATGAACTTTCCAGACCTGCACAAGAAGCCTGCTGACTGGGACAGCTTATCCATTCAGGGTCACCTCCTTAATAAGTGGCTAAAATCGGTCTTGTTCACAATCTATTTCCACCCAGCTCATTTCTCATGAACAGTTCATTAAAAGTTAATTCAGTTGATTAACAATGCATTACTAAACCAGAGTTAATGAAAAGTCAATCAAAAAGTTAATTAAGAAAAACACGTTTGTCTGACGTGGGTCGACTTTGAACGCGAGCTGTGCTTTTGAACGGAGGGCGCACGCGGTTACCTGCACACCAATATGTGGGTGACGGCAGTCCTCTTGACCGGGCCGTTGCGGCTGAAAGCGAAGCCGGGCTGGCTGTGGATGTCCTGAGGGTTGCCAACGTAGGAGCCGTCATAGCACTCATTGATAGACACGTCTATCCTCGCTCCTTTAGGGTGAGGCTGTGGACAGAACAGCAACCGCACTGATGAGATCACACAGGATGAATGCTACCGGGCAAAGAACGCAGATGGACAAGTGGTCCTGTAGCTCGACGGGAACATAGCGCTAACATTACCAGGGGTTTGATTCCCACTGCAGAAACCCTTGCTAAGAAGTAAGCACTCATGGCACTGTAAGGCGCTTTGGATACAAGCGTCCACTAGGGTTGGGTGATTGGACAAAGACATTGGTAAGACATCTAAACGGTTTATAGCCATCTAGGATAAAATTAGGCTACATAGGGTTTAAAAGACTTCAGTTACTGCTTGCTCTATAAGCTGGCTATACACAGCCAAAAAGACCCTGGGGCGATATGAGAGCTAAAGAATAGACATGATGCTGAAATCACGCCTAGTGCTCAGTGGGCCAAGTGTTTCCGCTACATTCAAAAGCTCAACTTAATCCATCTTTAAGCATGTCCCGTCAGTCTCCTGGCAGTGTAAGCAGTACCTACACATGTACTCCTACCTGACTGACTCTCCCAGTTAACACCATCAGCTGAATTATACCATACCTGACACTTGCTACTAGCTAATGTTGGCACGGTCAGTATTCAGAGCACGGTTACTGTCCAAATGGAAGTCACTGAAGTCACTGTGAAAGTCAGTCAGTCATCTGGACGGTTAAATAAGGACACGCCGCACAATTTTCACCCACAGTACAGCAACACAGGTAAAACTCTTCTAGTGGTTCCAGATCATTTTAAATTTTCACCAAACAGACCACCAAACTGAAAAATGACATCTCTCTGGAATCCCACAAATTCCTCAGTTTGATGATGCAAAAAGGTGGTAGTTTGTGGCTAGACAGATTTAGCACCTTTGCAGTAAAAGGAAATGCATTTGTTTTTCCCCCCCCAAAAAGGGGCCATAGAAATGAGGGGCTTCTGATGATGATGCATTGCCGGTCTGCTGTATCGACAGAATCCAAATCACTGGTGGAAATTCCCTTGCCGTGAATTGCAACCTGGCGCAAGACACTCCAATGGAGAAGCACACACAAGGACAAAATGATGATGCTGAAGTTGATCTAAAATTCATTTAGAACCAGCACAGGTCGCGTAAACAGAGCCAACATTTCACAGGGCCTTCCTCAGGGTATGCTGGTTTTGTCCCTGCTTGTGCTTCACCATTTGTCAGTTTTTTTTTCTTGACTGCAAGGACTTAGACTTTGGACTAGAATTTACATTTCTTGCACATTTCAAAGCTATGTTTGAATTCAAGTCATCTCGCCTACACCTTGCACTTTGTGTGTGTCCTCTGCCCCCCCGGCAATACATGTGGTGATGAGGAGGATTTGACAGGAGGATGAAAAATATTGCCAACCCCAGAGTCCAAAAAATAGCCTATGATATATTACCAAGGAGATATGGCTAGGAATACAAGTATGCAACCAATGTAGACCAGAAGTCAGTTTCATACTTTTGTTATTAAATTGCATTTGCACAATTCATAGTTACTTGAAATCGTTTGGGGTCTAATGAAGAAGCAACTACACACCAAGGCTGACTAATTCTCAAAACACACACACACCACACAGAAATAGAGGAGGTCACTTACCACATAGTTGAAGATGAAGCGGGAGTGGGACAGTTTGAGGTGTTTGAGTAGGCTGTAGAGCTTCCTACAGTTGAGGGTGCACCAGGGGCAGTGGAGGTCGTCCCTCGCCTCCGTCTGCTGCCGTGTGTTATTGTTGTACAGGAACTGGGCAGGGACAAATTACAGTTACAACAAAGTCGACTGGAGGAGGTCATCCTACTTATGGTGTTTTAGTGGGCGACAGTATCAGGGCTGCACAATGCTTCAGCGTTTTGATGCCAAAAGCCTGAGGATATTGGTGATGCCAATAACTCTGCCATACAACATTTAGGCTATGATTATCAGTCTTTCACTAAATCAGAGGTACAAACAACAATGGTAAAGCAGTGAAATAATTTACTGATACATTTCTAAAATGAAAGAAACACCACAAGCTGAACATTGCCGCTGTCTTTTGGGACCCAACTGAGGTGGCGGAGAAGCCGTGGTCTAGACACAAACATCCCCTGCTGGTGTGTGGTGCTGTACCTGATAAAATATACGCAGCTTCTGTCGCGGCTCACACAGGACCTGCTCTCTCCTCATCTGAATGTCTGTGCTGACCGAGTCTTTCACTGCTAACGGGAACAGAAGGAAGAATTATTACTGCGGAGAATCACAAACTCCTGGATTTTGGGGGTTTTAGTACATCACGTCTCTGAAAATGTACAAATGGCAATCATTTCCCAAAACGCTCCAGATTTGAAATGACAGATTTATATTACTGCGCGTTTTTTATCAGCTAGAACTCAAAGAGTGTTTGAGTCAGTGCATATTACCAAATTCACTTCCAAATAGATCCCACACAAATGTCAAAGAATGTGGGTGAAAATCCCACACCGTAACTCACAGCTTTACTCAGAGAATTTGGCAAGGAATGAAGCTATTTAGCCTCTTTGGTGCGTAAACTTTGCACCCACACATACATTTTACCAACATTCGTCATTTGTGCTAAGACAGGCGATACTATCCTCCTCCCAGCCCTCTTCAAACAGTCCCCTGCTCATAAGTGTCAAGGTGTGGAAGTATTTTGACCAGATTGAGTGAAGAATGTGGCTAGAAATCTACCGCATCACAGCATTTTTCAAAAACAGCCTGATCTGAGAGGAAATTTGGTTCAATTTTTTTTTTTTTTTTTTTTTC
>OOFE01008891.1:1585-19358 GCA_900323365.1 Monocentris japonica | reverse complement strand
CCCCCCCTTCCACCCCTGGCGTTGCTCTGTGTGTGTTTGTTTTCCCTTTGGCTTTACTGAAGAGGATAAACATGGTGGAAGTGATTTTTTCCCCATTGGCCTTTCACTCCATTCGCCATCAAGCCGTAAAACAATCTCCCTTTGTGCCATAAAGCAATACGGCAGATTTCATGTAAGATCTAACACAGTTATTTATTGTTGTTAAAATGCTACATGTAGCACCTTTAAACAGTCTCCTCCCCTTCATCTTCAGGACTGAAGTGGATCTAGGGGGTGAAAGGGATCAGAGCTTTCACCTGGATTTGCCTGGTCAGTCCAGTTCATGGAGAGTGTTCTTCATATTTTGTACACAGTGTGTACACTGTATGCTGGTTGAACGCAAGACCTCCCACACTACTTTGGGTGACGAGCATGTCGGGGGTGATAACTACGTAACTACGATTGGTCCTTACCTCCACCTCGTCCTCGTTGAATCCAATCACACTCAAGGCTTTCCTCACCACCTTCCAGTCACTGCGATCATTGATGGAGCTGACTTTGGGGCAGTTTCCCTGTGGTAAAAAAGAAAGAAAGCACACACTGGTAAACAACCTACGCACTCTGGACACACCATTAAGTTATAGTCTATCAACAGCACTACGGTATTTTATCGTTCCACACCCATGTGTTCCATTCTGTAAGAAGTAATCCAGCAAGACACATTGATAACATGTAACACACTCATACCAGCATACACTTACACATCAAACACACATATTTGAGGCAAAGTGTGTGTGCTCAGTGGCTGTTTTTGTGTGTGTGCAGAGTACAGGGAAGGGTTCAGCTAGTGCCTAAAGGCAGCTCTTTCCCCTGAGGACAGCTCCTCCTGCAGCACTAAGAGCCTCAGACTAAGAGCCTATTAACCAGAACTCCCACTGGGACACACTCAGCATACAGACCAATGGCGTCTGACAGGGTGGAGGGAGGGAGGAGGGGACAGAGAGAGAGAGTATGCCTATGACAAGTCTGACAACCTTAACCAGATATTGGTAATGCACAGAGTTCCTGTCCAGACCGAAACAGCTGACATACATCTATGACTAACTCAGTAGTTACTTTAACTGGCTACTGATACTGACAAGGGTTATTTTTATGATGATACAGATATAAATAGGAATCTATGCAATGGCTATTTACTTCAACCAGGTACTGCTGCTACTGATGGTTATTTCCCACACAGAGGGAGTTCTAAATATGACTCCAGACGGAACTAGATACTTAAGGTTACTGTTGAGGGTTATTTTCATATAGATATGGGTGGTACCGGTCTCTCTCCACTTTGAACTGACCAATACATGCAAAAATGCCACAAAAAAAGAAGGCCACACTAGATGCTTACTTTAACCAGGTACTGGTACTGCTGTGGGTTCCTTTCCAGGCCCAGGCGTCTCAGCAGGTCCTCCTCCCCTCCCTCGATCAGCTGGTAGAAGATGTGGAAGTTCCTCTCTCCGTGGTTCTGGTGGACCACCCGGGACTTCTCCAGCAGGTAGTTGAGGATGTGGCCCCCCACCGGGGCACCCTGCCGACGGGACAACGGCCACAGAGGGAAGGGGGAGGCAAGGGAGGAAGAGGACAGGGTAAGGCTAGGGTACTGAGGTGTGATGTAGGGTTGATATAACATGCAGGTAGACCAGGAATTTGTAGCCCATAAAGAGACACCATGCACCAATAAACAGGGACACAGGAGTGGAGGAATGACACATGTTGAAATAAAATAAAGATGAATAAAAAATTTTAAATTAAAATCAAAAAGAGAAGAAAAAGATACCCATGGATGTACTGGATTGGTGCTTCTTTTGCAGTAAATAGTGCCTGACAAAAACCATCCACCATAAGAGAGAAGATGAAACTTAAATGGGAATCCTTAAATGAGATTATTAATAGATGAGAGTAAAAAAAAACAGAATATAATTAAACACAGAGCAAAAGGGGCAGGAGTATTTATTTATATGCATTTCTATTTTTCAACACTAGTACATGTAAAGTAGAAATGTTTTCCAGTAAAGAGAAAATGCACAATAATAGCAGAACGAGACAATGAAAAAAAATGAATGGAAAAATATGGACGATATGAAAATATACCCAAAATATGAAGTATGCCACCACGGGCTATTTCAGTTAGCCTGCCATTTATGTCAAGCAGCTGGTCAAGTCTTTGAATGTGCATACTTCTTTGCAGTAAAATCAAAAATACAGGTTGGGAGGTTGACAGGGAAACCAGAGTGCATCTTTACACTTACACCAAACCATTTAAGTCTGTTTGTATGTCTTTCCATTTTATCTGAGATACCACTGATGAAGACACCTATGGGCAGCCATAGAAAAACAATGGCTTTTTAATATTTCAATATGTAGAAGTAACTACGATTCTTGCAGCACCTAGCTTCCCCCTAAAGGAAGATATCTGAACAGTGTTCACTCATGGGGTAAAGTAGCAGTCGGCATGGATCAGTGTGTTCCACTCACCTTAAAGTCAAACTGGATGTCCATGTACTTGCCAAAGCGGCTTGAGTTGTCGTTACGCAACGTCTTGGCATTGCCAAAGGCCTGGAGAGAGGAGAGAGGGATAAGCAGAAGGGAGTGAAATGGGGGGGGGAGGGGAGGAGTGATGATTGATGGATTACGAGGCAGAAAGGAATGGAGAAAGTACAGAAAGAGAAAAGGTGTAAAAAAGATGGACAGCAGACAAGAGGGTAGTGGTGAAACTAGGAGAAAGCCGGAGGTGTTAGAGGACCTGTCTGGGACAACAGGACAGATTACAAGGCAGTGTGTACACACATGTGTGCACACACACACACACACACACACACACACACACACACACACATACATATATATAGACATCTGGAACACATCTGGCTGAGACATGCCAGAGATCAAACAAAGTGCTTCTGTACACTACAAGCACCTCTCACTACTACCAGACCTTCATTATCCCATACACAGACACAAACAGAGGAACACATCGGATATTTACTGCTCCATTCTCTACAGCTCTGCTTATTTCTCCAAAGAATAGCAGAGTGTCCTTCACTGAGGCTTTGTAGATGTGTCACATATCTCTTACACATCTGGCGCCATCATGGAGGTCCTGAACACAAATAATGTCTAAATATAAAACAACCAAGCTAGAAAAAGAGATGCCTGAACAAGGTTGTTGTGGTGTTGGAGCAGGTCAATTCAGTGATGTAAGAAAAGTAAGTAGTAAGTAAAGTAAAACTGATTAGTCTGATAAAGTAGATGTGTCTCCAAATGTAGGTTACTGTGACAGTAAACTGTCTTGTCTTTAGCCCTAGTCTCTACTCCAAAAAACTCTTATAGCTTGAGAAGAGTCAGTTCAGTTAACCTGAACAAACTGTTAGCTAGCTAGCTAGCCAGCAGGCTAATTTAGTTCACGTTAACATGATCTAGTTCACTGCTAACACTAGCTTCTACTAGATACGTCAGCTAGTGTGCTAATCAGACGCGTTAACAACAAGACAGTGATGGTTAGCAGACCAGATACTGTCGTTAGCTAGCTAGCAAGCTACATTATCTGAACACATAATCAATCAGCTGTATCAGTGCTGAAATGATCAGTTCCCAGTCAGAAACAACACAGAAATTAACTGTGTGTAGTGCTTGTAGATGTGTCTGCCTATACTGCATGCATGTTGCAATGTAGTGGTCTTCTATCCTGGTCCTCAGGACCCTGCTGGAGTACTGCTGGTATTCTACCCTACCAGGTTCACCTTGCACCCCAGGTGTCAGTCTGTCCCCTGATTACAGGGCTTTTCCTCCTGGTTCTCCGCTACATGGATGGTTGACTAGTCTAACGTTATTTGACCATTAACATCAAGATGTGAAGCATCATGTGTGTGTGTACACTTAAGTAATTTTCAAGTGAGTGAGCAAGTTATAAATTAACACTGAACATATGATTGAATACATGAAATAGCAGTGAAAACTGGTATATAAATGCATATTTTTGGCTAGTAAAAATTATTTTTGGCAGGCAATTTTCAGCCATCTCACCTCCAGAACAGGGTTGGACTGCAGCAGGCGGTCTTTGATGGTCTGGACCTGCTCGCTGGCTGGACAGGTGACAGCATAGTACTGCAGGATCTTCTTGGACGCCTCCGTCTTCCCAGCGCCGCTCTCCCCGGAGATCAGGATGCACTGGTCCTTCCTCTCCGTCCTCATGGAGCGGTACGAGTTGTCCGACACTGCATAGCTGGAGGAGCGGAGGGAGAGAACCAATCAGACAGATGGCGGACAGGATGTTTGGAAAAGTAAGAGACAACTGGACAAAACAAATGAGAGATTGACACAGAGACAGGCGTGGGACTGGAGGGAGGAAAAAGAATAAGGTAAACATTTAATGTAGGAACAGCAGTTAATGTTCAAGATCATTTAATGCACCTGAATAAATAAATACTAGCATTAGACTGATATATCAGGCCGATATTGGACTTTTAGGGTGATGCTAAAATGGACAGGAGCCACTGATCAGCCACAATGATGTTCCCTTCAAGCGATTTAGCACTTGGAAGTTCATGGAAGTCATCTTTGGAAAGTTTTACGCATCCCATAGTGTGTGTGTGAAAACAGAGAGGCAAACGACAGCCTCAACACTGGTGCGCTAGTATGAATCATAAGGCCCAGAGTGGAGCGCAGCCTGTTTTAGTTACAGTATCATTAATCACCTCGGCGCTGCTATCAGTGCTGCTATGTTGTTTCAGCCTGTTTAGACACATTACTGACCACTGGACTACTGCAATAAGAACAGGTACACAGTGTGTGTCTGCATGTGTGATGGGGGGCAGGTTGGGGTCAGAGGAATACCCTCTCTCATCAAGGGAGGAAGTTTCTTGCTTGGTACCACCACTCAATCTCTTTTCTTTCTATCTCACCCTCCCTCTCTCTCTCTCTCTCCAGCCCTGCCAAAGCATATCTGTCTTTCCACTCAGGCGGAGAGAAAACATTTGGCCATACGCTCAAGTGCTGAAATAGAGGTGTGGGGAAAAAAAAACACCGGAGTGGCCAGGGCAGAGAGAAAGAACTAGTGAGAGATTCGGGAGTTTACGCCACTCTTAATCTCCATAATACACTTGGTTGTTTCACGGCTGACTGCCACGGTCCGAGAGGGTTGCGCAGGGAATTCTCTGGCCATTACCGTGGCAACCCTCCAAACAAACACTCAGCCACGTGCCATGACGTCGTGCATACCCTCAGACAGATAGAGATGTGGCCAGTCAGCCCGTGAGAGCTGGATTATATAAGACAACAGACTCTAGTAGAGCAGCCATGCACTTAGGGCGATCTTCCAATATTCCCATGAGTCTCACACACTGAACATTCACACAGGTTCAACAAACATTAGGCCATTCTAGGGGGGGGGGGAACAGGATTGCTTCTACAGTAGATATTTTCATGTTGTGGACCAATGACAAGGCAACAGTAAACATGTCGTCTCCCTGCCTGCCTTTTACTCCTTTTTGGGGATCTCCTATGGAATTATCTCATTCTGTGTGGTATAAAGCCTGGATGTAAAATGAGCTGAGATATTTCTGACACTTTACTTTCATGTCGGTTCCATCCAAGCAAAGGAAGAGGTGAGGAGGGAATCATCATCCATTTTTTTTTCTGGGCATTTCCAACAACACTCCTCCCTCCATTCATCTTCAGTGCGTAGGAGGATGTAATAAAAGTTGATCCCCCTGTAATCCATCACCTTCTTTTTGTTATGTTAGTGGATATTGGTCTAATTTTTTAGTCTTTTCTACCCCTCTCCTCAGCTCTTATTTCCCTTCCTAGAATGTCTCTATCATCCATGGTCACAGGAATATTCTCCTACATCTGTTTTCAGGGCACTATGCCTCTGAAACTTGCACTCGTCACTTTTGATCACTTGGAAAATTGGTCCTAATATTGGTCCTCGTCCTAAATCGTTCTGGATCCGAGCGTCAGCTAAATGCCTAAAATGTAACAGGGTTATGTGCTTACATGTGTGGTGAGACCTCGTAGAAGTTGACCCCGCGGTATCTCTCCATGTGGTTCTTGGTGTAGTTTTCCAGATCCTTGTATGGGTTCACAGACACCAGCACAGAACCAATGTATGTCTGATGGAGAGGGCAACATACTGTCAGACATTACCGGACATAGATATCCTTCAATTCTTCACTGTTACAACAGGTACTGCAAATCACAACTGAGAACACTAATAAATACAGCATCGATATCAATAGAGATAACTTCACTAAATATTTGGTTGACACCTACGCAGTGAGAGCCATACTGCATGTTTTACACTGTCCCATTGTATGTGAGTTCCCACTATTTAAGTTCACAGGCTGTTAGGAGTGAATATAATCATGCTAAGAAACCCTAGCATAATAAAATGAAGTGAGGGCAAACCGTAGTCTGGACTGATGCTCATATTCAGCTATTTCTACATGTGTTCTTAACTGGTATGAACCAAATTACAGTAAAGAGCACAGGCAAGTCCATCATGCTGAGCTAAAGTTACAGGGACTGGAATCAGATTTGTTCTGAAATAAGACAATCACATGCATACACACACACTCAAAACCCCTCCCACCACAACGTCCACTCACATAGATGAGGTTCTCCTTGAAACGTTTGCGCAGGTTCTCTATGAAGGCAGCCTCGCTGGTGTGGTTCTCCAGCAGGACAAAGTCCTGGACGCCCACCCGGTCTCTGGCTGTCAGGGCCGACTCCATCATAGCCCGCACCCCGTCACTGGCCACCACCTGGGGGACAACCGAGGGAGAGGAAAGGGGGCGTTATTAAAGTTATTAAACATGGTAAAGAAAGTCCAACAAACACCAATCACTCCACATCATCCATCCCCATTCAATGAGAGGACAGAGAGAAACCAGTAATCAAACTCATGATGGAATGGTGCACTGACAAACTAGGAGACAAATGACTTGTAAAAACCGGTGGGGGCAGTGGGCAACCTTGTTTTATACTCCACGCCCGGGACACTGAGACACAGGTACAGATACAGGGATCAAAGGACAGAAAGTAACAGCTGGGTGTGGAATTCAAACCCTGAAGCAGGGAAGCGGGCAGGGGAAGTTTCTCATCGAACTGTGATGATGACATATTTGGGAAGAGAGCTGTTTTGGAGGGATTGGAACCAACTACAGTTAGAGGGATATATCAGCTTGGCTTTTTGGTAAAAATCAGATATCAGTATTGTGCACCTCTGATATGATGCTTTGTTTGATTACATATTTACTGTACAATTGATCAATATTACACTGGTTGTCTATGGGAAATCCCTTAACCTGAATTGATTCTAATGAAACATTTCAATTGGATTCAAATGGATTCCACACAAGTATGCATGTTTTATTATCGTGGGTATCAATGGAGAGCTTTAGTGACTCGTGGGCTACATGTTGTTTCAAATGCTTTTCCACCCTGCAAAGGCTAAAATTCTGCACTTGGAAAGTTTAAAGACACTGAATACCAGCACACAATCAGCAGCTTCAATCCAAAAAATATCGATATCGTCCTTTGAGAACCAATATCGGTCAGACCCCAGAACCAGAGTTATCTCTGTGCGTGAGTAAACCTGAATAAGTTCATTCAGCCCTTCCTGTCCCATAAGCTCTCATAACATCTTTTAGGAATTAGACCAAAACCAAAGTCCCCCCCCCACAGTTTTGGCCCCACAACAGAGGACATTCAGACCAATGCCAAGAACCACTGTTTGAAGTAGAACAAAAAAAAGACAGTAAGAGACCTCACACTCAAACCGTACTCATACACTTACAACAAAACCCTGTGATTGAGAAGTTCAGTTGAGTGGAGGTTTGTTTTTTGTTTGTATACTGTAAAAAGTTTTCTTTTAGAACACTTTCTCAGTAACCTCAATCTTACTGCCTCTAGAAATAGAGGTGGAGTAAAACCCCAGAAGTGGGAAAAAAAAAAAAAAGTTATCACTTCAACCCGAAGTGCAACAGGCCCCACCCGGGTTTCACATGTCTAAAAATATAAAAGCACCAATTCAACATCAGAAGGGAAGTTAAAACTGCAACACTTACACTATTGAGCTCGACGACGCGTTTGCCCAGGAACCCATTTTCTACAATTGAGGCTTGAGTTTTACGCATGAGGTCGCGAATGTTCCCCAAATCCATGTTTATGATATACCGAGCTCGACAGAACTGAAACCGACTAGACTGGAGATGGATCAATAGAGTGGGGACAGGAGTACAGAAAAGTCACCACACACACACACAGAAAACACACGCAGTACAGCAGGTGTTGTTGTGTTAAGCAGTACAGTAGTCTTCATCCCTCAGGAGACACAAAGAAGAGATGGAGAAAGAACGAGAGAAAGAAAGCATGAGGGAGGAGAGAACCTATTAATTGGCCCTAGGTGAGGCAGCTATTTTAGCAGGAGGGAAAAACACTGAGAGGAGGGAGATATGAGGGGATGAGAGAAGAGAGGAAGATGAGAGATGAGATGGGGTGGATGGATGCCAGGCTATGACTCCATTACTGCCCCACCATCTCATCTGACTGTGCTGGAAAGTTGACAATACTCCCTGAAATTCCACACGTTCAACAACACTTGGGTCAGATTTACTGCGTTTCAACGGAGAGTTTGTGTGTAACATGATGGTCTAAATGCAGTTTTAGACAGGAATGAAACTCTGAGGGAAACGCTGAACATTCAATGATATCTAGATTCATTTGTATTATATTTCAGTTAGTTCTGCAGCAGACATTTTCTGTTTCGGTTTAGTTTCTTTTTTCCTTGAGATAGTATTTTCAATTTACTAGTATATTTCCCATGCCTAACATTAAATAAAATGACATTAGGTAGCATTCCCCTTAGGTTAATGCTCTTTAATTAACTGAACCACCCGTAGACTTTACAGCCTCCATAGTGCATGAGCGTGTGCGTGTGGCCTGACAGCCATTTTAAGAGATAAATAGCGTGGCTAATAGAGAGGCTGTTGAATCACCTCTCGTGTTTATGATCTGATGACTCAAGCTTCCATTGGTACATGTCTTTTTATTTGATTTAATCCAGGAGCCTGTTTGCTGTTAGAGGTTATATCTAGGTTAAAGCTACAAAATGAAACTTTTTGGACATTAAAATAACATTAAATGAATAGGATGTATCATACATTAACAGTCTGTGACCCTGTGTGTGTTCATGCCTGAACCCCAGTTTGCCTGAAATTGGCTTTTAAATGACGTATGGAACATTTTGGGGCGTCTACCATTTTTTGTGGCCGTGGCCAGTGGTGAGCTGGGTTGTGGCTATTAAGGTGAGGGTAGCTAACAAGCAAGGAGGAAAAGCAGTAAGAAAAGAAAGAACAGCAAAGCTAAACATGCAGCAGACAAGACCTTTTCAAAAACACAGTGAACATCAGCATTGCTTTTTTCACTATCTGCTTCTTCAGCACCTGTGGTGGCTTTAGGTTGCCTCAGACTAGATGCCATTTCAAAGAGGACAGCTCATCAAGATGAGAGCAAGTGTTGGGGGGGAAATTGACCAGCTGAGGGTGGGGCTAACAATACACTTCCTGCCTCATTGTGAAAGGTTGCATATTGTAGCTTTAAGGTTAGAAGGGAAATTGTGAAGGGCTTGGGAGTGAATGTGCGTCAGTGTGATCACAAGTGTTAATAGAAACATGTGCATGTGTGTGCGCTTGTATTTACAGTAACTCAATCCCAACCCTCTCCCCCTAAGCTTTCCCTTGACGCCTTGAGTTCTCGTGGCCTATTGTTTCAAACACCTCTTGGGAAAACACAGAAACTACAGCTGTGCGTATGTGTGTTCATACCCTGAGAGCTGAGTGGTTGTGACTCTCTAAGGTCTCATGAAGGTCTAGTTAGCCAGTCTGCCCTGTGGTCATCTGGCAGTAATGGCTGCCACTCGAGGTGCAGCTGCTATTTGTGAAGTTCATGGGTAGAGCAGCTATTGTTTAGAAGAGTCTCAGGTGCGCAGGATATATCTGCTTGTATCGGCCGATCTACTTAATAAAGTACCTGGTACTCAGATCACCTGTCAATCAAACAGTGTGTCCAGTACTGTGAACACAAACTGGCTACAGGTTGGATCACTATTGTGTTATATCAGTGATAGAGAGAAGCAAAACGGACATTTATTTATGTGAAAATGTGGCAGATTATTACTTAAAAAGGAACCTCAACAAATGTGGGCGCCAGAGAGGAAAGAGACCACTCAGCTCCGTCCGTTTCCTCTCCGCGCCCCTCCTCTTCCTCCTGTATACATTTACCTCTCTTCTCTCGGTCACTCTTAGCCCGTCTCTCCCCAACAACACGTCTCTTGCCTTCTCTCTCCATTACTTCATTGTTCCTCAATGTTGCTTTCAGAGTTTGGCCTTCCTGCATTCAGCGCCACACATCGGACCTCCACCCATTCCCTCAACATCAGACACACACACACACACACACATACTTCGTGCCCCCTACCCCATTCCTTCATGTAGTCAGGTTTTCCAAATCCTGTGCAGAAAACAAGGCAGCCTGGAGCCAGGTTAGTGGGAGGAGACCTGAGGAGGTAAAACTTTGCCTGCTGGGCCCACTACCCCTCTGCTTTCTGAAGGCCGATACAGATATTTTTGGATTGAAGATGCCAATATTTTGTGCCAATATTCAAGAACTTCAAATTTTTTATAGTGAAGTATTCAGCTCAGACGTGCACTGATGTTGATTGTTCATAACTGAAACGAGTACTGAGTACTTTATGCAGTAGATCAGCTAGTATGAGTACTGATTCAAGTACTGCGGAATTTAGTCAGCTTTGATTCATCCATTTGATCAAATGATACACTGACTATTGTATAACACACCTCAATCAAATAGAAAATAATAACTGTGACAAGCCCATAATGGCCGTAATGACAGTAACGGTCTCAAAGGGCTTCACACATTTCAATGAAAAACGAGACTCTGTGCACCTTTAAATGAGATGCAATTATCTTTACTTTGCTGAATCAAAGTGTAGAGTATCTGTGGATAGTGTTTGGCGTTCTGTGATGAATATGTGCTGTAATAGTATGGCTTTATTCTGGAATAGTGGAGACGTTGACAGCAGGATGAACGGTTTAATGAATAACAGCGTTATGACGTTACAGCCATCTGCACACCCTGTGCAATCCACAGAGAAGAGATAAGACAAGTGTTAAAGTGTTTCTACTCCACTGGAATCGGTTGAGGGCTTGGTGTGTTTATTGGCTGGGCTTGGTTTCACGGATGCACCAACACCACTTTTTCACTTATACTAAGTAATTCACTTTATGTACTGGCCAATCCAAAGTACTAATCTAATCCATTACTTTTGTTGAACTATATCTATCTATCTATCTATCTATCTATCTATCAACATAGAGCATTATTGTTGCCAAAAAATGATCAAGATGTAATACATTTTTCTCTATTACACAGATCTAATGTGTGAAAAATGCAGAGAATTAAGCGGCTTTGCTTTGATTTCTAACATGTGGCTTTTGGTGATTCCAATACCTGCTGTCGCCTATCAGCCCCAAATCCTTGTTCCTGGTATTGATGTTGTGCATGCCGAGCAAGACTCAAAACAGAGTTAAGACATGCATTAAACCAACAGATACTGCATAAATACTGATGCTCCAGTCTCATCACAGAGTTACTCATCTGTTTAGCATCCAAAACCCATTGTGTATGACAACTTCATATAGTGGGCCTAGCATCTTTATCTCAGATTAGACGGGCTTGAAAGAGTTATTAAACAAGTCAGGCTCCAGAGCACTTAAACCAGCTGAAGTCAAATGTGTGCTCATGCAAAAGATCCAGGTTAGACATGCAAAAATGAGAAAAGCACTAGGGTTTTTCCTGACTTCTCTTTCAGAGGATTTGCAAAAGTCCTGTAACTAAAAACAAACCAGCGTGGCATGTGTGGTTCTGATGAAGGAAACCGTTCCTTCACCACTCACAGAGTGTTTTGCCCTTTTCTACATTTTTCCACTATGAATCAGTTGTCTGGCACTCATCTCTCCTCTCTGCTCATCTGTTCTGCTCTAACTGGTAAAAAGAAAGGGGCATGAAGTCAATAAATAGGCAATACTGGTGCCAAGTGTGACACCAAAAGCCACAGTGGAGCTGACGGTGTCCTGGTTTTGACAGGACCACACGTCAAACCACAGGCCTCAATACACAAGGAGGCGGATGGTCAGCGGCCTTACTGAATCACAGCATAGGCCTGTTAGCCATCTGTCAAAAGCAGACTTACATTGAGGTTTGCCATCAGTCTACAATAGAGTACAACACTGAAAATATACGTAACCACAAGGATTGTTGGTAAAAGCAGGCATGATCTAAGGTTTGCTAAAAGCTGATGAGTCCATCAAGATAGATGCACTTTCCCATCACTCACTCGTGCGCACACCCACACCCACACACACACACCCACACCCACACACACAGCAGCAGGATCCAAGCTCATTAATGGTTTTCCATAGTAACGCTTGGGTTACTATGGAAACATCCTTCAGGCGTTAATTTCCATCCGAAGAGACTCTGGGTAAGGCTGTGCTGCAGAGCGGTCAGACAGGTCTGACGAGCTGACTGACTGACAGCCTGAGGACACACAGGCCAACATAACACAGGCAGCTGGGCCGGGAGAAGGGGAGGGGATTTTTCAGATATGAGGGTTGTTTTTAGATACACATCTCAAATATATTAATAATGGGAGAGTACCGTTTTCCTGCCTTTTTGATGCCCACGTCTGACCTCTGGCAGCTAGCTAGCCAACAACCAGGCTAACACAATAATACTGTAGCTGGATGGATGGCTTTTTAGCTAATGGTAACTAAGATACTATCATGGATAAAACTGAGCATTAAATGTTACAGTTAGTTAACTAGACGTTTCCTCTTTATGCTTTAGCAGGTTTGATGCAGATTGTCAGTGTGGCCGAGCAGTCCAAGGAGCTGGATTAAGGCTCCAGTCTCTTCGGGGGCGTGGGTTCAAATCCCACCGCTGCCAGCCTTAGATTTAGTATTTCCATCAAAATGGTCTACCTCAACTGCTCAGAAGGATTTGTGTCGCGTGCATCCAGGCTCAGATGCTAGTGGAGTTCAATCAGGGTGCTAGATGCCTGAAATCTTCCAAGCATTTCTCTGCACTTTTGTACTGCTATAACTGTGTATGTGACAAATAAAGACCTTTGAATCCTTTGAGATGCAGTAGATTGACCAGTTATTGATGTAATGCTTGTGGAGACAAACTTTGTTCTCTGTAATGGATGTGATTAAAACGTAGTAAAGTACAAAACACATACTTAAGTAAAAGTTAAATTACTGTAGTAAAATTTTTAAGCACACATAAAAGCTACTCAATTACAATAATGAGCATTGGTTTCACCCAAGCCTTTAGGCTAGTACATTTCTCCTGGCGAGACAGTAGGCTGGTAACCACCCAGCCTGCGGGGCTGAAATGCTCCAATTGGTTTTAAATAAACAGGGAGGCTTCATTTTATCCCTTCAAGAAGAGTTACTACTTCAGGTTACTAATTTATCATTATTTACTCTTCAGTCAGTCCTCAAGAACTAAGTAACTAACCATGAAGATTCAGCTTTGAGGTTTAAAAAAGGTCTAATGTTTGTTTTCCAGGTACACTTAGGCGTGGTTTATTGATCCATTCAGCAGATGTTCACTTGTCAAATGTGGTTGTAAACAAGTCTTGATGCACACCTTGAAGTGGCAAGAGGACCTGGTCTATACAAAGTTGGACCGGCCCAACATAAACTGAAATGAAGTGAAGTCACATGCCCTGGAGGCAGCAATGACAACTCTGTCAGGCATCTCTGTGTTTATTGTACTATCCTGGCACATCTGTCTGCCTGTCTGTCGGGTATCATCCTCCAACCCCCACTTCTTCAAATGTGCCACTCAAATCAATAGCATTTCCTGTCAGTGGGAAGCTCTCTTCATGGCTACCGAGACACAGCAGAGAGGCAATAAGGACGCAAAGCAAATGTTGCATGTATACAAAATACGCAGAGGGATATATTGGCATGAAATAAAGCCCATTTTTATTCAGGTTCTACAGTAGATCAGGATGATAATGGTCATGCAAACTAGCATGAGCCCGTTGCATCCTGTCGAAGAAACAGAGAAAGCGTCAACTCCATATGGACTGTGTCTATATGGGTCTAAATATTTCTAGAAATATTCAAGATCCACTGGACAGTTCTTTTGTAGGCAATGTCTTTGTCTGCTAGGTCAATACGGTGCGAATTACCAGTGAGAAATTGGTTGTGAATCCCTCTGCTCTCAAGTGAGTCACACTGTCTGACATGGTGACAGTCACAGGAAAAAAAGGGGAGGTTTTTAAGTCACACATAAACACACACTTGTTTCATTAACATGCTCACTCTCACTCTCAGCGAATGCCAAACAGTCCCGCCCTGCCACACAACACCACCATGTTATTGCCTCACCCTGGGCTGATGCAAACACACACACACACACACACACACACACACACAGGTGTCAAATAGATGCAAAAACAAACTGCTTTGACATCAACACACAGTCACTGCTGAGATCAAGTCCAACTGACAACTGCTATGGTAAAGCGAACCGCATGATTCAGGCTTCAGGTCAGGTGAATGAAGAAACCATGCCACCTCATGCACTGCCATCAACACCCTCCCATTCTCTGCCTCTCTCTCCCTTTCACTAATGTTACCTCTCTTTCTCTCTCTCTCTCTCTCTCTCTCTCTCTCTCTCTCTCTCTCTCTCTCTCTCCTGTGTCCTTGTGGTTCAAGAGCATGCTGTCAAAGTTGAGTTACACAACTGGAATGTTAGCTAGGTACACCTTATTAATCAAGTGGCTCCCGAAACTTCCTCTTGCGCACGCACACACACACACAGACACACACACACTGCCCCTTCAACAGCTTGACCAACAGTAGGTCTATGTTGTGCATATGTCCTCATCTTTTACACTCTTGAATGGAAACTCATTCTTTGCATACCTGTATGTGTGTGTATGAATGCAAGTATGAATATACACACACACACACACACACACACACACTATCTTGCACACAAACCATAACTATCTCTGAATAGTAAGCCATGAAAAGTATCCTGCCTTCACCAAGTTCTGACTGACTTGGGTGGCTGGGTCTCTTACCAAAGGTCTGTACTTCATGGCTCCTGCTCTTGTCTGATTTGGAAGGTCTTTTTATTTATTTTTGGTTTCACCGTGTTGATATTCCAGCGATAAGAATGTGGCCTCCAGCACCACGTCGTAGCGACCATTTAACCGACGGTTTGTTTTTAGAAGCTCTCCCCTCCGTCCTGAGAGCCAGCTGCCATAGCTTCTCCTCTTACTGCTGCTCTCACACTCCCTCTCTTTTGCTCTCCACTCGTTCACCGACTTTCTTGTTCTCCCTCCCTCCCTACAGAGGATATAGTCCCTGTGTTGGGTGACACACACCCCCCCCCTTTCCTCTCTCTCTCTCTCCACTTTTTTCCCTGTCCCCCCCTCTTTTCAACTCGTGGGATCGAACAGGGACTTGTGCTGAAAGTCAAAACGTGCCATAGTTCCTGTGATTTTCTTGCTCTATCACTCTCTCTCTGCTCTTAAAGTAAGGCAGAGGGTATAAAAGCACACACACACACACACACACACACACACACACACACACACACACACACACAGCATCAATACCTGGTGTCAGTGCAGACAGTGCAGAAACATTAGTCACATTGGCAAGGTTGATGATGGCTTTTATATATCATGTTAATGCTCATGAAGCTGTCAAAGGAGCCTTGCAGACATGGGAGGGATCCCTGACATGCTTATTACATGTTGTACATCACTGGACTGGGATGTGTGTCCTGGCATAACGGCTATGAACGGGCTTGTCATAGTAGCATGATGCATGTTACACTTGTGTGTGTGTGAGCAGGCTTGGGTGCGCTTGCATCACTTGACAATCAACGAGAAAAACATCCCAATGTAGAAAAGAGCCGCCAACGAGCCACTAACATATCAGTCCCAAATCAGAGCTCCCCTTCGGCTTACTGCTTATAAAAACTCTAGTTCAAGTAAACCAATTCCTGCGTTCCTAGGCTTGTCCTTCACAGGCCCATCTCATTTGAAGAGATGCACTCTCCATGCATGACTAAGCAACAACCGCCAATCAAGATGTCAGGAGGATTGATGGACAATCCTCTCAGCCACTGATGACAGATGGAGAGGTTCGAGGGGGCGGGTTGGGTTCATGTCAAGGGCTCTGTTAGTGGCTGGTTGGGTCAGCGGGGGGTTGCTATGGCGTTGCTATGGAGACAAGGCGGCAGGTGAAGTAGTTGATGATGGATGCTGATGGGTGGTCCACACCCGAGGTAACAGAAAACGGAGAGAAATGTGTGTGTCAGTGTGTGCGTGGTTGTTGGATCATGCTCACTTGCATGTGTATACATGCAAAGGCTATGTGCACACTTCCATTTATTTTATCCTCCGGTGTGTGTGTGTGTTTATGTTTGTGTTTGTGAGTATGGGTCCCTGGCCTGTGCACCACTGCAGTATTGGGAAATACACACAGCAGTCAGAGCTTAACATTCAAATGCTGTATGCAGAGCTCAGGTCAAATACTCAGGGCACACACACACACACACACACACTAATACCCACAAGACACACTCTGCCTGGAGCTGATGACGCAAATAGCCTATAATTCAGGCTCAGTGCAGAGCTCAAGTGCAGATAGGGAAAGACAGGAAGAGAAGAAGAGCAGGATAGAGAGAGAGAGGAGGAAAGAGAGTGGAGATGACAGTTTAAAGGGGTTGCAGTTGTCTCTATAACAGGAACACAAACTGTCACACACACACACACACACACACAAAAACACACACACACAGGCCACTTCCATTTGGTAAAGTGAAATTAGAGCTCTGCCAGTAATCTGCGACCTGCGTAATGATGTCAGTTACACACAGCAGAGAGAGAGAAAGAGCATGAGGGGGAGAGAGAGGACAGATAGAGAGAAAGAATGAGAAAGAGACAAGGAAGGGGAGGAGGATAGTAGCAAAGGAGTGTGTGGAGGAGGAGGGGTGTTAGGTACCAGTACCAGCTCAAGCCAGAAGGGGGCTCTCCCTCACCTGCACTTTTGACTCGTTCCCCATCTTCCCCCTCTCCTCTTGCTCTCCCTTTGCTTTCATTCATGCTCTGCTCCTGTTTATCCTCATAGCTCTACCTGCTATAAACCTCTACCTTCGCCACGCAACTTTATTTGTATTCCATGCCTTTCAATTACTGTCTATCCCTCTAGGTGGTCTCATTCTTTCTCTCTGCCCTTTATTGCTTTTGTTTTCACTCTCACCCCCATTCTGTCTTTACCTCTCTGTAATGGTCTCTTTTTGCCTGCAGTGCAATCCTGTCCAGCCACTCTGATACTACTGTAGAGAAGCACAGAGAAGCAGTAAAATAGCCAGAGAGACAAGAGACAAGAGAGATGAAACAAGAGAGAGAGAGGGGAAAGAAAGTGATGCTTTTCTGTGGAAAGGAAAACAATGTGCAACAGAGAAACATAATTGCATGTGCAAATATGGCCATTGAATACACACACACGTGCCCGCAAACACACACATTTACACATGCACACGTGCGCCAGAAGCCAATTGATCTGTAGAGTCACAGGGATCCTGACACTCGTGAGAAGACAGCGCTGTTGTTGCTAGGAGAGGA
>OOFE01008890.1:223-15984 GCA_900323365.1 Monocentris japonica | reverse complement strand
CAGCCACTGACTGAAAGGCAGAGGGGTGTGGTGCCCATACTGGTAGTGCTAGGAGTGGTCAGCTGTGTCTTAGAGGTATTTTTGGGCATCCTTGTTTGCACAGATATTTGATAGCTTATAGCAGGTAACTGATTTCATTTTCATTCATTGTTTTCATTTTTTTGTTTCATATCTGTGTTCATTTGTGAAGCCTTTTGAGACTGCGACATGAGTAAGGGCTATACAGTTAAACTTGACTTAACTTATCCTTGCTGTTTCTTCTGCACCTATATTTAAAGGGGCTACATGTAACATTTTAAGATCACTTTCATTCTGAGATATTGTAAAGAAACAAAATCACTGCAGAGAATGTTGGCAGCCTCTACCTGCTTCTATGCTGCAGTGTGCCACTGGGCTGGATTTTGCAGGAAACCAGCTGGATTGCTTCATGGCACAAAACAGGAAGAGGATGCCGTTCCTCCAGCACAAACAGAGCTAAAGCTTTGAGGAGTTTCTTGCAATAGCAGATGGAATGCCCAGAAAGCCCAGTGAAAAAAGTCACTTCCAATATGATCATCCTCATCGAGGTTTGTGGGAAATGTAGTTTTAATTTGTGTGAATCACTAGCACTAACAAGACTTCTAGCGTGAGATGCAGGCTAATCGTCTTGACCATGGTCTCGTTTGGTTATTATCCTAAGGTATCACAATTATCCTGACAATTATTTTGATCATGTTTAAAATTGTCATCGCACTGGATCCGTTGCCTCGTGTTGTCTCTCTGAGTGCTTTTAAAATTCTCTCCATTCATAAGTGCATGATCTTTTCTCTCTGCCTCTTTACCCTCTTTTTAAGTTAAATTGTTAAATGTTTCGTGGAAGGGTAACCGACACTCATCCACCATGCATCCATCTGCCCTCCCTCATTCCCCCTCTCTCTCTCTCTCTCTCTCTCTCTCTCTCTCTCTTGCTCACTCTCTCTTGTTATTTTGCACCCGTAGGAGTGTGTGACTGCCTGAGCCAGATGTGGTGTTGTCGTGTTCCTGTCCTAACATCTGTGTTGACAACCTTGTGGGCTCAGTCACATGCACACGCAGATGCACATGCAGGCAAGAAAGAAAGAAACAGGCACACACACACAAACAGATTCTCACACACATACATGTCCACATGCACCTACGTGTGGCTGGCTATGTGTCTTGTGTGTGCACATAATATATGTGTATGTACGTGTCAAAGAGGCAGCCGTGTTTATCTCCCCACCCCCATCAGTGTGATGCTGTGTGAAGGCAAACAGCGTATTTGTCTGTCAGATTCAAGTAAACATAATGGATCCATATATAGTAAAATAGCCTCAGAAAAGGAGGAGGATGGAAGGAATGTGAGCGAAAGTGTGTGAGGCAAAGGAGAGGGAAAAAAGCAAGAGACAGAGAGAATATCCCTCTCCATATATACAGTCAATGCTTAATATCTATTTGCAGTCAAGCAGCATTTGTGTGTCAAAGCAAGTGTCATGGCAAGAGATGGAAAACAAGAAAGGGGCAGAGAGATAAGGTGAAGGACGAAGAGAGGAAGTTAAAGAGGAAAGAGAGATAGAAGACAGAGGGAGAGGGAGGGGTGGCAAGAAAGTAAGAGTAAGAAAAGACAGCAGACAGCTTTGCAGTGGTAAGGAAGACTGCTAATAGTCTTGGCAGACTTATTGCAGCATTTGTGTGTAATTTAACCACCTCTTTGATTCGGCTGGCATCGGCCAACGTGCTCTACATAGAAATTCTCAGTCTCGTATGGCAACACCTCCTGCCCTCTCTCAGTTCAATTCAATTCAATTCAATTCAATTCAATTCAGTTCAATTCATCAAGCAAGAAAGAAGTAATGAGATCAATAATGATAACAACAGATGGAAGTTGGTGATCCGTCAAAATGACGTTACAGATGTCGGTGTGATGTGTGTGTGTGTGTGTGTCTATGTGGCTCCGTCTATGTCTGTGTTTAATAAAAGCCTTCATATCTATTTCAAATGGCCAAACTCTCACACACACACACACACACACAAACACACACACACACACACACACACACAATGTTAATCTGATGCGACTGTGACTTTAACAGCTACTGTAAATGTCCTATTATTTTAAAGCCCTTTATGAGTTGCCCCTGGCATGGTGGAGTGTGAGACTGAGTATTGGATCACAGCAATGAAACGTCTCTCCTCTCTGTGCTGTTTTGGATGCAGAGCGACTATATAAGAAAGAGTTTAGTTCCACAACAGGTTCATCCATCATTTACTCTTACAAAACGATAAAATGGGATAAAATGATGTGGACGAAAAGCATTCGCATTGTCCCACCAAGGGCAACAATATCAACAAAGTGCCCTCTAGTGTGGGGATGTCGAGAACGCTGCTAAATGAGATGAGAGCATCGGCTAAATGCCGGAAACGTAAATGTCAGTGTTTCTGATATGAACACACACATTTAGAGAGGCACGCACCATCGCTGATTTATACCAATATATGAAGACGCGACACACACATGCACATAAACACCCACGTGTACAAACGCATGCCACCGCTGACTTCCTACATCGGCCTGTTCTCATATCAAATTTGTAGTCATAGTTACGAAAGGTAATGCACTATAACTTTGCTCTGATGTTGTACGAAGCGGGTGAAGCAGTAAGGGTGTGGAAGTCTGGCAAGTCTTCAAGCCCCAAATCATCCATCAAGGTTTTCTGCTGGGAAACCCTGAACCATGACCAAAACCTGAACACCTAACTTTAACCCTGACCTTAACCAAAGTTGTTTTAGTGGCCCAACCTTAACCATAACCTCAATCGTAACCTTAACCTAAGTTGTTTTAACACAGTGATAGGATATGCTGCGAATCAAAGGTGCATTACTTTTTGTAAGATATCGTACAAACGTGTGAGAACACGTTGCCTTCGTACACAAATGCAGCGGGCCTGAAGCTGATTTCTGTCACCACATTTGCCACTTCTCTCCAGGGTGTCAGTCCTCCTCCCTCTCCTTCCCCTTACAGCACCTCTAAGCTGGGTTGTTCTAAGGACCTTTAGGAGCTGTCAATGTCAATAAACAGAGAGCGCCTATGTTTTTAACTTTGTAAACACAGGTAGTCGAACCCGGTGATGATGTCGCATCTAATCAGGATTGAATGCGGCTCATGTTTACTTTTAATGCATGACTAAAAAGCTGCTGATAAAAGGTTGTTGCTTACTTACGCAGATTGCGGTACAAGATGCCGCCTCCTAGTGCAAATACGTATCTGTGAGGCTGTAAAACGTTCTGCACAGGTCAGTAAAATGAAGTCACCTCCTTATCCTGATGGTTTTTATTTATTTTACTTTTACTTTTCATTAAAAAACTCATAAATGGCACAATAAATCTCCGCCTTTAAACTGTAGACAGAGCAAGATTACCTCCATCATGCCACTAGCTACGGGAGAGAAATCTCACAGAGACATCCCTACACTTATCAGCCTCGAAACGACACAATGCTGGTACCAGGGGGACTTAAATATTAATTCCCAGCCTGGTGAATATAAAAATAAATCCTTTCGCTAATCGTGCCGGGAGATGCTTGCTGGCGGTAAAAAGGTTTTGTGTAAATTACTAAAAGATTAGTTCCTTTGCTGGTTTATCTACAGGTCCAAACCGCAGAGGTGCATTCCTCAAGCACCTAAAATTCCTCTCTAACTTCCAGTCAGAAATATAAGAAGGATTTGCTAAGTGTGTGTGCACATGTGTGTGTGTGTGTGTGTGTGTGTGTGCGTGTACTGTAATGTGTCCCAGCAGCGCCTTTAAAAATCCTGCGATTGTCTCTGGTGAAACAAGATAGTGTTGGTGCTTTGAAGGTGTAAAGCTGTGACAGCATGGTAATACCTGCGCTAGATATCACCACGCAGGAAGTTTTGGCCAGTTGGACGTTTGTCACATGTAACAAGTAGAAGGCACACTTGCTGTTTTGTCATGGGATTAGAGCGCATTAGCCAAGGTGGGTGCCAGTCAGAACACGCCCGGTTGTATTTATTTATTTTTAATCTTTAGCGGGAAATAAACATTTCTAGGAAAAAAACATAAACTTAAGCCTCTCTCTCTGTCACGTACACATAAAAAACACTGATTACGCTGGCCTATTTAGCGAACATTTCGCTTTGAACATGGAGATGAAGATTTCATACCACACACTCAGCAAAAATGTTAAAGCACCTTAGTAGATTACTCCCTACGCAAGGCCTCTGTTGGATGTAGACTAAGAATCCACTGAACAATGTACATAATGATGAAATATTGTCTATTTTCCTAGATTGGACAGTTTCAATAACCCGATAAAAAAAATAGTGATCCATAACATTCTCCGAAACTGACCAGCATCAGCACATTTTGGGTAGAGGGGATATGAATCCACGTACTTTTATGCCAACATTTACTTCCTGTTGCACATAAAAGTTTACGCCTCGCCGTCAAGCTGGCTGCACTTCACCGCTCTCTCTTTAAAGCCTCAGGACGACTCTTGCTTGAGTCAGAGCTGATCAATTAAAAGCCTATTGATCTGTTATGGAGGCAGAGGGAGAGACGGGGACGTGGAAATTACTTTGCCGCGTAGCGCCTCTCCAAAGCCCACATCCACAATGTTAAATACACACTCTGAATTAATAGGAGATTTCATCATGTCAGCAATGCAGAGCAACGCTTTAAACCGATTCGCGGGCGTCACCGTGTCGTATATCGCTGTGCTGACATGTGGTACTTTGGCAACGCACGGACGAGGGCGGTGTGGTTAGCAACACAAAGGAGACGTGCTGCCTTTAAGATAGCTATGATTGAAAGTGTTTTTCACACGCTCACAGTCGAGGGCGCTCTCTTTGCAGTGCGACTGCGTGCCCCCCTCTCGCAGTCAAATGTAATGCAGTGATTGAAAAATGACCCCCTGTCAATGCGGCTTCAGTGTGACGTCCGTGAGGGTTCAAGATCAAAATCCTATAGATTACTGTGATTTCATGAGCACAGACACGGAAGTGTGTGTACCTCTTATGGATAGTGAAAAACTGCGTAGGCCTACACACCTTTCTTTCAACCCCTTCAGCTTGGATTTCCTTCCCTCACTTTCTTTACTTTCTCACCCCTCTCAAAGCTCACACACACACACACACACACACACACACACACACACACCCTTGGAGCTTAATTTGCAATAGAAGACTACTTCATTTGAATGTCTTTGATGTAGCATGGCTCTGCTCAAATCGAGTATCTGATCCCAATCCCCTGGACAGATCCACGTGGGTGTATTGGTGTAACCACCACCAAACCCCCCCCTTGCACACACCCACACACGCACACACACACATACCCCACCCCACCCCACTACCAGCGCCCTCCTTTTGGTTTCTCACCTCCATCTCTCCGCGCCCCTCCTTTCCCCATTTAATTCATTTGCAATTTTAACAAGCAGGCTTACGTGCCCCATCATCCAGGTAATTTATGGAGATAGGGTCTCTGGCTTGGTCCCCAAGTGGCCACACAGCCTTGACACATTGGTAAACTTGTCTTTGGCCTGCTCGGGCTTAAGGATGAGGGGGGGAAGGTAGAAATGCTGAAAAGAAGAAGGTGGTCCAGTTATGGAGAGTAAAGATTTCACATTTCTTCCCCAAAGACGGTAAGAATGAAACCATTGAAACAATCAGGCTAAGATTGCCTGAGAGTGTACAACGTCGAGAAGTGGCAGTCGTCCCTTGAGCCAAGGGGCGTGGACATAAACAGCGTGGCTAATCCGGAGAACCAGGAAGAATCCCTGCGGGCCGGCGAGCGCGTGGGATGGTTGGATGCATCAGGATGTAATTATTTTATAAACTGACTGATCTGACTTGCTGCGTGAACTGAGCGGTGACAGTCGGTGTGGTAGGTTTCACCGGCCCTCTCTCCCCTTTTGTGTGTGTCACACTGGCAGTGGCACACACACACACACACACACACACACTGCTACTGACATGGCCCTCCAAATGCCATATCCAGCAATCGACTTGGACGCTAATAGTGGATGATTAGAGCGGTTCCAAGCCCAGGTTGATTTTAGAATGGGATTGATCAACTAATGATGCAACAGTGAGTTTGAGAAGTGTGGACTAAGGTCAAACTGTGAGCAAAACAGAGAATAGAAAGACAAAAGGGGAAGCTGATTAAAAAATAAAAGCTCTTCAAGAGGATGCAGCAAAATATGCCAAACTGACCAACATGTGTGGTGTGCAAACAAGCTCACAACCAGCAGCCCCAGAAGTAATAAAGATGGTAATGATTATGAGACCGGTAGAGAGGGAGAGGGAAACCTAGGAGACGGCATGCATTGCACCACAGTATTCCTGCTCTGCTGTTAAAGGAATGGTTGGCATAGGTATAAATGATTCTATTGTAAGTGCAAAATGACAATAATGTGGCCACGTGATACGCAGCCGTGCACTGACTTTGCAAAGTCATCAGTGATCTATGTTGTGCCCTGTAAGAATCTCATTGGTTGCAGTTGTTTTTTGAGTCTGCCAGCAGGTCAAGTTATTGATGAGGCAGTACCAACAGTGCAATGCAGTATGCAAACTGAAAAAAGGCATTTTTTTAACACCACTTCTGTTAGTATTACCAGCACAGCCACCAGTACAGTGATTCAAAGTGCAGAAAAGAATATATGACAAAGGGAATGGGGCAAGGGAAGGGTAATTACTCTCCATGCTGCAATGTACCTATTGGTCTTCGTTTGAAAAGAAGAAAAGGGCACAATAAGATGTTGTTCAGTCTTAATTACACAAAATAAACTACCCACGAGGAATCCTCTCAAATACTGAGCAATACTATTAATTATAAGTGATCTAACTGCAGTGAAAGAACAGTTCAGTTCAGTTTTTCATCCAAATACAGAGGACATGAGTCTTTAGTATCTCTTTAATGCTCAATATTATTGAAGTTTGTCCTTGCAGGCTCACTCTTTTGATCGAGATGATTCAAGTATTAGATAAAGTAATGGGATCTAAAATATATAAGTGAGCATGTTACATGAAGGACAGGACATGCAATAAAAGAGAAATACTTGAGTAGAATTGTCTGGGCCCTTAATCAAAGACGAAGTGGACCAAAGGTACAATTTTCAAAGAGTGTGATTTCCATCTCAGCTGTCATCTGCGAATGAGAAAGCCTCACCTCAAGTATGCACTTTCTACCACAACCTATTTGGCCTTCAAGGGTGTACACAAGCCTCCGTCTCTGAAGTCGTCATTCAGCGGGCTTGTGTTTGAAGTATAGAGGGTAACATTCGTTGAGGCTAAATTGGGGAAGAGAGGGTCAGCATCAAGTAAGCCTTGAAAGGATGCAATGTGTTGAAGTGTCTTATCATAAACACTCCTTCTGGGCCTTGATTATTCCTTCAGGGCCACTGATATCGGACCTGGTCCTTTGACTGGAAATCGAACACGATTTAAAATGGACTTAGCATATCTCCACTCTTTAGATCATGTGTGGAAAATCGTAAAAAAAAAAATCCAGAAAAGGATGCTATTTCTTTTGAGACACAGCATGCGACTCGAAAACCGGTCACTGTGGTAGCCATTTTACATAGTTGAATTTGTTGTAAGTAGTTGTCTCTCCTGACATCTCCCAATTTCCCCATTCCCTGGTAGAGGGAGGCTTTGCATTCATTAGAGGCAGGGAGTTTGGGAGTTTATTTCTGATGTTGCCTGGCCTTAATTTGCCTGTTTACCTCTGAGGACAAAGGGGAGGCCGATAATGTGGCAGCACAGTCATGGCCGCCAGTCCTCTTTGATGCGGAGAAAGGTCTGTTTCACTAATTACCCTGGTGGTCAGACCACTTGTTTTTTTCCAGTGCCACGTTTTTATGTCTTCTCTCTCAGTCAGGTGATTTTTCTCCCCGGCTCCTGGGCACATTCGCTGAGCCATGACATCTGATGCTGATATTTGCATTTGAATTAGCACGCCAGATTGCTATGTATTGATCCCCCGCATTTTTTCTCCTCTCTTTCTTGCTTGGTTTCTCATTTGTTTATAGCTTTTTTTTCCATCCTCTCACTCCGGTTATTTCTTCTCTCTCTCTCTCTCTCTCTCTTTTTTTCCCCTCGCTCTCCGTCCTCTCTTGCATTAAGGCCCCCCCCTAACGAGAGTGTATGGACTCCAGACTGCCGGGTGATCTGGGGTGATCTTGTCCGAACAGCAGTTCACCCCGACCACAGGCCGGAGAGCAGGTGAGTGATGCAAAAGCCGTTGTTTGACATGAAATCCATATTCTGCAAAGTGCGTCAAATAACTCATAATCGCATGAATCAGCCTGGGACCGGGAGTTATTAATGGGTCTGTAGGAGCGAGAGAGAGAGATAGAGCACTGAGAGAGACTGCCTAAAAAATACCCACATAGTGTAATATTTCACAGTCACAAAATACTACCATAACACCTCTCAAAGGTCCAGATCAGGCAACATTAAAGCCCCTCACCACTGCTGACAACTTTTGTATTATTATGCCCAAATTGAAATGACCATCGCTATTCTCTGGGCACACAAAACCCATCCTGGCCATGCCATGCCCATTTTTAGGAGATGGGTTCAATCTTGTCTCCTGATGAAGAGCTTTGTATGGACCACCTGCGTTCAGGGTCTGGACAAGCGACACTGATTACAGGGTGGATGGAGTACATATGAAGCCAGGGAAGCGGCACCCTGCTGGGGCTAAGTGGCAGTGTAACTCGCAGCACATCCTGGGGGTTGCCTGTCTACCCAGAAAGCGGGCATGTCCATGATGCACAAGATTGGTTTTGCTGAAGGACACAGAGAACCAAACAAGCTGGGGAGGCAGGGGTGAGGGCAGTATACAGGGAAGAGATTGAATGTTTCCAACGTGGATGAAGCCAAGAGTTTTTTTAGTTCAATGTTTGCCTTTGAAACACTGTGATGGGGCTTTTACTCCTGACCAAAGTGACACACGGTCTGCTTGTCTTTGGACGGTTGTATGTGTCTTTATGTGTGTTGGGACAGATGGTGTCGGTGGGGGTGGTGAGTGATAAAGTGTTCATCAATCCAGTAATGATAGTATAGCTGAGAGAGCTGCAGGTGGCTCATCATAATGTTTGTCCGCTAAAGTGCTGACTTAAAGTCCCCGGGTTAAGAGAGTGGAAGCCATTGTCCTCTATCTCTCTCTAGCTATGGATATCTTTCTGTTATGCACTCTTAGTATTATTCACAAAACCCTGGACAATAGATATAGAAACAGAGTAGAAGAAATGTATATATATCTCAAGAGCAGCCCATGGAATTTGGAGTGGAAAAACAGATAGGGAGTTATTTCATTTAATTTCTGCCTCTTCTGATGGTCAAAACAAACTACAGCTGCTATTTGTGGAAAAAAAAAGATACAGAGTGCTGCAGTGTTAAATAACCGTCTAGCTGCTAGTATCAAAAAGTTGCTTTTTGGAAAATTGGTAAAATCACATTAACATTGGAAATTATGTCTAATTAAAAACATAAAACAGTGAAAAAACAAGCCATTTGCCAAACAATAACCATGAAATGGCCAAAACACATTTGCAGGCCAACTAAATGAAAACTTTATGTTTCAACAAATACTAATAATACTAATAACTAAACTAATAGCTTTCACTTCAAAATTGCTCTTATTATATTTAAAAGCTCTTATTTTTAACATTTTTTCCACTGGTTTTTGGCAACAAATTGAACAATTGCCAATTTAATTAGTATTTTTTGCTACTAATGTTTCTAAAGTGTGCCCCTCCTGCAACATTACTGATGTTACCAGTAGCAACAGTTCTTAGCTCCTCCCAGATGATGAAATATTTGCACTTATCATTGATTTTCCCCACTTTTTCTCTGACACACAACTGGACTGCTTTCTGCTGCTAGATAGGATGGAGGTCTTTGACCTGAATGATAAAGAACATTCCTTATGAATCTCAACACGATGTACAATCTGGGCAAGGACGGCGCAGGTCTGGCAGTGTGGGCAATATAGTGAGGGAAACTTCGGCTTCAATCAATTCTGAAGAAAAAAAAATAGACTTGCACCAAAAACCCAAACATCTTCCAAATTTCCCTGGTGTAAAATCACATTTTCAATTGATATTTGATAATCCCAATCACATTTCTTATTAGACATATATATGATAAATCAAACAAACAGCAAGTCCAAACACACACCTCTGTTCATTCCTTCATGCTGTTGCTGAGGTCGTCCTAGTGGGTCATCTTCAAGGATCCTTGCCTCATGCCTCACGCGTTTCTTTGCTTTCAAAGAAAAAGGAGTGGGAGTGTGGCACGTACTGTAGTGCCTTTGTTCCACCATCAAAATAGTTACATGTTCTTTACATGGTCCTTTAATGATTTTTTTTATGTGGAAATGGTCCAATGTCAGTTGAACATTGTGCAAAGCCAACGTATTTGTGTCAGCCTTAAGACTTTCGGGCAGCGGTATATCTGTGTTACATGCAAGCTTGTTAGCATCAAGATAAGATCAAAAGCATAGTGGTGAGATGTACTAAGTATAGTTAACACATCTATAGTGTCTCTAAATCTACAGGGCTACGTTTTCTGTTTCATCTATTTCCCCAGGGGAATGAGCTTGGAGAACTGTACCGCTGTTCAATCCACACGTGTACAGTCTTTGCAGAAGAAGATAATTATTGCCACTGACCGCAACTAAGTCGACCAGCTTGCTTGTCTTGCAGGAGCATGCATTAATCATGTTCGTGATTTAATGGAAATGAAACTGCTGTCTTGCTGTCAAATTACTGTTGACAGTTCAGGGTATGTTGTGGAAATTACCTGGTTTTTCTAGGCAATTTGCTCTGCTTCATACCAAAGGTGGAGTACACGAGTGGGAGTGAATTAAAGGAACGTCCAACCAACATAAGAGAAAAAGAGAGAGAGAGAGAGAGAGAGAGAGAGGAGGGAGAGAGAGAGCGACCAGATTGGCCTATGAATGAAAACAAATGCCTGAGAAAGTAGATGGTGGGAGATACATTTACATAACCTGGGCTGAAAAAATAGATACTGCAGTGAGGTTGGGGGGGGGGGCGAAGGGGAGAGGAGGAGGGAGATTAAGTAATTATCCTTTCAAGCCTAATTTGAGGTGCTGTTTGAAATTAACCTATGCAAATGAAGTGGCTAAATCACGTTTAGGACCGGTGACTCCGACACGACAGGAGCAAGACTGCTTTTCACATGCTAGCACAACGCTACCGAAGTGGAGGAAAATATGCTCGCTATTTCCTGAGGAGGGATGTGGCGTATTCACTGTCCTGTCCGTTTTGTATAGGTTTGCATGCTTGGATATTTCTGTTATATACTGTCTCAAATATGAAGTAATGTTCTACAGCAACTGCAGGTGATAGCCATAACATGACTGATGACCTTCTTCTGTCCTTGATGGTGCTGATCATTTAATTGAATAAGTGCTTCTGTTTACAAAAGAACCACAGGGAGTCCAGTAAACAAACAAAGGCTCATTATTACATTGTGACATGATTTATTTAGAACTCCAATAATCATATTGATATTACACTGGGGCCAAAAACTGCTGTACATCTGACGATTTAAAAAAAAAAAACCCTGGGTATTATCCTTAAACTGGCGCAAGGCCACAACTATGACCTTCTCTAACGCCCTACATCAGTGCAGGATCCCAAGCGTGTGTGTGTGTGTGTGTGTGTGTGCCAGCATATGTTTGTGTGCAGTGTTCTTGTAACCAAGAAGAAAAGAGGAAGTGAGAAAAGAGGCCGCATGTGTTTAACTGCCTGAGATGAAATTAAAAGTGGTGATTTCCCTGTCGACTGCTCCCTCTAAGCAGCTGCTTGCCTCTCTTTCTAGTGAAAATGTTGTTATTTATTTCTTTTAAGCGTGTTTATCATGCTCTCTCACCCCGTGCACCAGCCACTCGCCAACGCTCCCTGTTCACTCGAGCTCCCATTCTTCTTTCCCCCACTTACTTCTCCATTCCTGTCCAGATTTCCTCCACCTGGCCCACTCTCTCCCTCAGTGTGGGCTTTCGTTAGAGTCAAAATCAGATTAGCTTTATTTGCCAATTGTACAATTAATGCACAGGAATTTGTTTTGGTGACATTTGTGCAGGGACTAAGATAGTAGCTTACATATGCACATTGTACAGGAACAACAGGACCTCACGCTGAGTGCAAGATGAGACAGTAGACTATACAAATTGATCTACACGTATACATGTAGTATTGTGTCAGTCTGTGCATTCAGGCAGCATGGCATACTGCTTGGTTAGAGATGTAGAAAGGGATGGATGGACTTCATGAAGAGCTCGCTTGTGATCATCTTGTCATCTAAATGCAAATTTAGAAGGCACTGAGGAAGTTATTACCTACATGGCTGGCTTTGATGAACAGCCCACAGCGTTTGAGGTAAATACTGAAGTGGAGAATTGCAACCATGTGATTAAGATGATTAATTACTCTTTTAATTTTTAGTTTTTGTTTTTTTACACCTCGTTCAACCTGAAGCGATCACATTAGGAGGTGTGGTCAATACCTGTGATGTTACTCGTTTGATGTTCAACTGTGGCGCCTGGTGCATGCATGGCTCGTGTCATGTTTGGGTGTGTACTTGTAAAAGAAACATACATGTAATGACGCCAAACCCATTTACACAGAACATGGAGGTAGGATTAAAATATTACAGAAAATGGTTACATAGCTGTATACAGAAAGTACAGAAAGGATCAACCCCCAAGTTGAGGCTAATATGAATGGTGCATAGTCTTTGCAGAGTCAAATAACTGTGGCTCAGTAAGGAATTCCTCATAATAAAGCATTAAAAATATTCTGTGTAATGTTAAAAAGTTTCCTTGAAAATCGTGCTGTGCTGACATCGGAAAATGTCTACTCAATGCCGGTTTTGGCCGCCCTTTGAATCTCTCTCAATAAATGTTCACATCTGACATGTTTTGAACCAATTTGTTTTTGTGAAAAAGTCAGCAATGAATGTCACTGTTTTGCAATGATTCCCAAGGACATTCCCACAGACAGCCCAAAGGCAACCAAAAACATCTGCTGATGTAACATCAGTAGGTGACAAACCCACTTGAAGATAAACTTAAAAAAAACACACTTTCAGAAATAAAAGTCACCTTTAGTGTGGGGAAAATACTGACTGACTGAAATGAAAGCAATTTTTCTTCTTTTGAAATGTAAATTTGTTGCGATTTGATGAATACCTTTGAAGAAATCATGTTTTTACGAGGCAAACGAGCGGAAGAAAGCGAGGTATGCGGAGATGGCAGCGGAGGCAGAACAGTGAGGTTGGAAGGCTCGGGTACGGCCGGTAGAAGTTGGCTGTCCTGGTTTTGTGGCAAAGTCCATTTTTGCGAGTTGGACATTCTCGTCGGGCAAGCAGTGGAGCGAGTAAGTGAATGGTTATGGATAAGGAGGAAGCATGCTAGCTGGGGAGCCCACTAAGGTAAGCGCCGCTGGGTTGTGCGGCCTTGTGGGTAGCACTGTGTATCTCGTAGTATAATACTGAGTAGAATAAAGTAGCGTAGCATGACACTGTTTAGCTGCATTTATGGGATTGTACTGTGTCGTACTGTGGTATTGAGGGGGGTCTGTACTGCTAGTTAGGGAAGTGCCCATCAGTGAAGTATAGGCATGGTGGCACATACACACACACACACACACTCCTCATACCCGAACCAGGAACAACCACCCCTTTCCCTAGCCCGGGACCGTATCCTATCAGGGTTATCCCACCCCTTACCCTACCCCTTACCCTAAACAGGGTTCAAATCCTCCCCTCCCTTCGCACTCACACACACTGTATAGCTGTGTTGTCTAGTTGTGTTGATGTATCAGTTAGGCAGGCTTGTACTGGTATGGCTAGGCTAATGCTAGGTCAAGGCTAGGATCAAGGCTAACCAAGGCTAGGGTAATGCTAGGTTGATGACAGACATTAGATTGCAAGGGTAAAAGGGAGTTGTTAGGGTGGTGGCATAGAGGGGGGTGTTTCCAGGACGCTGGAATACACAGTTGCTGCATCTGATGGTGGTTATATCACTCGTTTACTTTATCTTTTAAATCTGAATTGGGCTTCTACAAGTGTTATATTATGGCACAAGGGATAGTAACATCTTGTCCTGTGTATTAATGAATGTTAGGAATCTGGTGTCGCAATACAGCCACCATTGATATGGAGTTCATAATCTTAAATTAAATATATTTTTTTGCCTTCCTTCAATCTGTTCACCCCTTTCACCGCTCGCTGATGGTGAAGGAGTTTTGTGTGAAAAGGTCATAAGGCTTTCATGGAGCTCACATTCTGACTGCTGACAGGCAAATGTCATCACCAGCATTACCTTTAACACTTAGGAATGATTCTTTTCACAGGCCTACTTGCAGTGAAACATCTTTCTGCGGCACCTTTCACAATGTTTGTCCACATACCACACGCCATCGCATACAATAGATATCCAAAAGTGGCAGTCATTTTTACAGCTCAAATCATGATGATGAAATGCTGCTATTTATTTTGATGCTAATGTAGACAGTATCACAAAATAGCATCAAGGATGGATTTTTATTTTATATTTAGAAGCCATTGTGATAGAAAGTGTAAGGCATTGTTAACAAGAGTAGTTAAAGTAATACAATCAGGGGTTTACTGATATCAACTTCCTCTATGCTTTCAAGCCTTGAGCATCTGAAATGCTGTGGATCAGATGGGAATTTACATTTGGGATGAAACACTGTGGATGCTCGGAGGGCATTTTTTCACATCAGATCACAACATTGATCCCAGACTCAATCATTCAGTTTTATCTTGTTTTTTTCTAATTAAGTAATTGACCATTACTTCATGTCCTACTCTCTCTCTCTCTCTCCTCTCCCACCTTACATCCTCCCCCTATCCACATGGTTTCTTCCCGTTGCAATCTCCGCTCACTCTCCCCCACTGATCTTTCCTCTTCTGTTCTCTCTGCTCTCCCTGTCTCTGACTCCTTCTCTCTCCTATCCCCTGATACTGCCACTGATGTTCTTCTCTCTACTCTGTCCTCTTCTTTGGACAATCTCTGTCCCCTCACCTCCAGGCCTGCACACCCAACTCCACCTGCCCCTTGGTTGTCAGACTCAGTGTGTACTGAGAGACGGAGGCTGAGAGGGGCTAATGGAGAAAAGGCAAACTCCTGGAGGACCTTCTTAACTTCCAATCTCTCCTTTCCACTTTTTCCTCCTCTCTATCTGCTGCTAAAGCTGCTTTCTTCTGCTCTAAAATTCAAACTTCTGTCACACCCTCCACTTCTGCCTCCTAGCAGCAGCCTGTTCTCCCTCTTCCTGTCTGTCCCTGTCTGTGTGTATGTTTGTGGGTGTGACTCCTGGCTCCAGCTCCTCCCTGCTGACATCATCCTTCCCTACCCTCCTGCTCTGCCTCCACACACCTGCGGTTCATCAACTCATCACCTCCAGTATTTAAACCCCGACTTTCCTTCCACTCATTGCCAGATCGTTGTTTGAACTCCCCAGTTAGTTTCGCTCTTGGCCGCTTAGAATATTATCTTCTAAGAGTTACCTGTGACCAAGCTTCCAAGCTAATCGTCTTCTCTTCCCTCCAGTTCCACTCTCCGATCCCGGTTCCTGTCCGACTCCCTGCCTGCCTGCTCAACCTGTCTACCTGCTTAGCCGCCGTACCCACCGTCGTGCCTGTCTGTCTCCCCGCCCTGTCCACCCTGCAGCCCCCACCAGTCCAACC
>OOFE01008889.1:1493-14003 GCA_900323365.1 Monocentris japonica | reverse complement strand
ATTTCTATAAGCCCATGTTGAGGAAGGGGATCAACAAGTTTCTGGCTCAAACTGCCGTCTTCCTGGTTTCTGCCTTCTTCCACGAGGTAAACTAATAGCATCCATTCCTCCTCTGTGACGTGATGTGCTACCACTGCCCACATATCTGTTTACTTCAACAACCAAGGCATTTTAATTATTGCTTTCACTTAGACTTTATCCAAAGGGTTTGGAAAGGGTTTCATCAGACCAAGTGTGGTAGAAGTTTCTCAACCCATAGAGGACAATGTAATCTGTCAATTGAACTTAACCAAAATTGGAGTCACAAGGTTTTTATAGGACAACAAAGATATCCCTATTGAATGCCGAAACATATTGTATTGTTTGAAAAGCTGAACTTTCAATGTCTAAGTTGTATTTGTTTTGCTTTCTCTGTCCTACTCTTTTTACTCTTATGCTCTTGCCCATTTTCTCTCTCTCTGTCTCTCTGTCTCTCTGTCTCTCTCGCTCTCTCTCTCTCTCACTCAGTACTTGGTGAGCATTCCTCTGAAGATGTTCAGACTGTGGGCCTTTATGGGCATGATGGCTCAGGTGAGACACATGGAAATCGATCTCTCTCCCCCTCATACACATGTATATGAATCACTTCACACACTGCCTCTTTTTTTCTACTCTGACTGCTCTCGGTGGCCACTCTCAAGATAAAGTAAAAGGGCTACCTCTCTCTCTCCCTGCCTCGACAAATAGACGTAAACACACTTTAAACTCTAAACTCTGATCTCTCCAGGTTCCTCTGGCTTGGTTTGTGGGTCGCTTCCTGAATGGAAACTATGGCAACGCTGCCGTGTGGATCTCACTCATCATTGGCCAGCCAGTCGCCGTGTTGATGTATGTCCATGACTACTATGTGATGCATTATGGGACTACTACGTAATACTGGACAGATGAGAACACACACACTTATACATACATACTTAAGCACAGAATTTACTACGGAACAACACAAAGTAATGCTGGAGAGATGCTGAAAACACACACACATAAAGACACGTGCAGTCATACACTATGGAATAGCCACATCAGTTGTCAATCAGAAATGAGATTACACACCAGACAACCCAATGAATGAATGTAGAGCAAGTTAGGGTGACGTAAAAGGGAAATGCTTGTAATGTGAAACTGTCATATGACATATGACAGCAGGAATAGCAATAGCAGCTTCTTGATTTTTGCACTAAGCAGAGATGTTGGAAAATTGGTTCAAATATTTGAACATGAGGACATTTTCACTTTTCTAGCATGCACACCTTTGTTTTCAGGATTCAGCCTTTCTCCGCAGCTCTCAGTATCAATGGCTGGTATTGGGCACAGTTTCATATATGATCCAGTTTCATCTTGTTAAACATGATCCAGGACCCAAAATGAAATAGTACTACCTGGATCTCTGTTCCTTGTTTGTAGATTTGTTGGAGGGATGATTTTTTTTTCTTAGACTACAGTTTTAAAACGTAAAGTAAATGTGCTAAGGTTTTGCAGAGTGGCCGATATTGGTCGTTGACCATTCACACGCTCTTGCA
This sequence comes from Monocentris japonica, assembly GCA_900323365.1. Taxonomy (NCBI): domain Eukaryota; kingdom Metazoa; phylum Chordata; class Actinopteri; order Trachichthyiformes; family Monocentridae; genus Monocentris; species Monocentris japonica. The sequence continues at coordinate 12,447 of OOFE01008889.1, read as the reverse complement.
GAGGTATGTGCATTAAAAAAAAAATGAAAATGTTCTACCTCATCTTTAACAAGTTTTACTTGAACTTCACAAGTACTGAACACATTCAAAAGTGGAAACATTGCTTGCAACTTTTACTTGCTAAACATTCCTCTTGGGTTCTGAATATTTGAAAAATGCACACAGTGTCATGTGCAATAGATGTGAACCACTGCCTAGCAAACACAAGCCAGAGAACAGGGCCTTGCCTCCGCCCACAGCCAAAGTCAAAATGTCCTATTTCTAAATCCATTTTAGAGAAACCCATCATCACTTGAGGTGTGCATGGTGGTCTATTGTACTGCTGAAGGAGAGAAATGAGAAGTCCCATTTTTATCTCCTTCCTTGTGAAAGATAAAGGGAACAGAGAACATTTAGAGGCAGATCAACAGATTGTTTTTCTAGAAGTGGAGTTTTTTTGAGGAGCGTCCCGTTTTTTACATTTCCCAAAGTGACAAACGTTTTGCGTATATTCTGTATCTCATCATCTCATGAGGGGGACCGAGAGAAAAGGATGTCATTGTGAAAGTATTTGGATCTACAGGCAGCCCATCTCTTGTTTCAGAGTCATCAGATGATCTATTTTCTGCTTTACATTATTTTGTTAGCTGGACTGACTGCAGTTATATCTGGTCATCCTAAAATTTATGTATATGTTTATGTTGTATTTTATGTTTTAGTGATCAGTGATTTGATCCAGTAGATGTTTTGTTGTTGATTTACTGAGCTGAATCTGTGAATGTTTTTTGCACTTTCAAAAGAGATGCATGCTGTTGACTAAAGCAATAGAAGATTTCTATGAATGTATTTTGTAAATTATATCATCCACATAAAAAAAATGAGATTTTGTTGAAATTAGTTGTATGTTCTATATTTTGCTTATTTGGGAACCCAGCACTTATTGCACTTACTTTAAGCCCTTGTCCAAATGTGTTGTAGTAGGCAGGTGTCATTGCTCACAGTACCTGATATGTAACCTAACAATCATTCAGTGGTGTGACTCCTTTTAAATGTTCATTAGTCTGACCCTTTTTAACACAGCAATTTCAGTTTTCAAGTTTGTTTTCCTGAAAACAAGATGTTAATCTCATCCGTCCTGCTTGAGCCGTAATATTTCAGATGCATTTCAACGCACAACATTTTCAAACTGCAGATTTAATGTCCATTAGTTTGACCTCTTTTTGTCAAACAGTGTCACCCAATGTAATGTCTGTGTCAATGTCAACAAACTTAAGTGTTGGCCAGTTAGTACATGATCTATATCCATTTATCAATGGTTTAGACCATTTACCAATTATAGTAGGAACATGTAACTGTCTGTACAGAGGAAAGATCATAAATTATTCCCAAGCTACTGCAGTGTTTTCTCGAGTTCTATATTCAAAACTCAGGTTGATGTTCCCAGTGCCAGGAATTGCTCCCTGGGTGACCTTTCCCCAAAATACACTTACGCAGGGTCAAGTGCATAGCAGTGTTTTGGGTTGGGTGCAGGCCTCTGAAACACCAATTATGGCATGTGACGCTACATTGAAACCGATTTGAGAGCAACTGTTTTAGGTGCAGCTTCCTCTAAATAGGTTGAGATAATCAGGGGAAACGCTGGTGCAAAGGACGGATCCCTACTGATTGTAATTCAGCCTCGACATAGTGAGGCCTTCATGCTGCCATGTCTGCCTGCCTGCTCACCACATAAGTATTCACCAGGTCACTTCCAGGTTTAAATCATTGCATTAGGGCCAATTCACTGTAAATTCAACCAGCTCAGAGGACACGCTCATGCCCGTTGGTTAACACAACTTGGAAACTGAAATAGTATGAATAAAAATTGGTTAATAATAGAATAAATTCATTTTCTTCTTAATTTGATATGATGACCCTCTTGTGAAAATGGCATAAATTTAAGGAAACTGGAGTTGTGAGTTTATTTGTAAAACCTGCCTTGTTTTACTTCAGTTTTTTTGTTTTTTTGTTTTGAGTTTCTCTTGAGAGAAACAGAAGAACAAGTGTGAAGTGAGAGGATCCCGACATTCAAGCTAGAACAGGGAGAGGATGGTGTCGTCACCAGAGCCTTCTCACTGTCAGACACCATCGTCACCTGAGGTCTGACTTGTCATGACTGCACTGTGAGTCTCTGCTCCTGCATTAGGAATTGAAAATGTTGAAGATGCAGCTTTAAGTTTGGTTGTCTTTTAAGGAACTCTTTGCCATTGAGTTATTGTATGAGGGTTTTCCTTTTGTAATCTTTACCACATGAAGTAAAAATGAAAGTATTAATCTAATTTGTTATTGTCAGAAAGCCATAAAGTAAAACAGAGATAATGTATTGGGAATATAAATAGCCTTCCAATTGAAATAATTTGTGATGTTTGATAAAGATTGTTTATATTCTAGAAATGGACTTGTCATTTATTTCCCTTTGTAACATTGTAAGTCAGCACTGGGCCTTCGGTCGATAAGCAGGTGACACCGGAGTAACAGTACAGAAGTTGAATGAGGGTGAATGATTATTTCCACTGAAATTCAAACTCTTAAATTTGATCCTTACCAGGAAGTGTTCATTCTTACTGTAGTTTTGTGCGTATCAATACAGAAAAGAGGAGACTATCATGTATCATTTATTATCATGTACCCATAATGTCTTTGAGTCTTTGCTGACTTTTGACGAATGATAGTTATTTCCACCTTTTCCTTTTTAAAACACTGAATCCCTCCTTCCTGTAATGGAGCTCCAGCTAGCTAGGCTCCTTTATAATATCAAAATGTATAAACCTGCTATGGTCATTTCCACTTTTTTCACAATGTCATGCATTTAAACGGTAAACAAGGCAGATCAGTGCATAAAAAAAATCTTTATTGTGCAGAGAGCGACACAAGACAGCTCCGAAAACCCATGGTTCCAAAATAACATTACAAAGTTTTAAAATTCATCATACGTCTACACACAGAGAATCTCACAGCTGAACTCCACATTTGGAATGGTGCAGGTTTGGGAGCTCTACTGCTGCAAGAAACAGACACACACAAAACAGAGTTGTTAGGCAAGTGTGGAGCGAATTCGATCCCAAAACAAAGAGTCAAGCGATTTTGATGCCAACAAACAATTTTTTAACAGTTTTTATAGAGTCACAAATGTGAAAAAAAAATGTACACTGCGCAAAACCTGATTCACGTGTGTGGCTCCCAAAAAATATGAGTGAGTTGTGTTTTGCTATGCACAAAAATGCACAAAAATATTTATGTGATGACTGTGTGTACTCTATATGCAAGCAGATGCAAGCTTGCCTATGTGTGCCTCACCTTGGCTTTGTTCTGGACAGGCAGGTAGAGTTTGAACTCTGCTGGGAGCTCATCCTCAGAGTACAGTCTGTCTGAGAAATACACCCTCCTTATGCGACAGTTAGCATGGATCTGAGAGGAAATGAGACCAGACATTAGTGAGAACGAGAATACAGTCTGAGAGGAACACTATAGAGATCCTACGGTTAGCATAGACCCACAGGAGAGAGATAAGACGTTAGTGTGTTCAGTGCAGCTATCTGACCGGCCTCAGTGTAGTTGGTTCCACAGGCCTACCTGGTCAGGTCTGTTTCTACCTATTGGTGTGTGTGTGTGTGTGTGTGTGTGAGAGAGATACCTATGCACACAGCATCTCAATGTAGTTGGTTCCTAGACTGTCCATGATAAGTCTGCAGTTATTTGTGTGTGTGTGGTTGTCCGTGTTTGCCACCTGTACACGCAGCGTCTCAATATAATTGGTTCCGTAGGCCCTCCTGGTAAAGTCTGACAGGTTGAACTGAATCTGGTTCCAGCCGTCGTCCAGCCTCATGGGCATGGTGCAAATGAATGGCTTCACCCGCGTTGTGCTCTGATAGTTACTTGCCCGAAACCGCCGGCGAACGTTTTTATCGTCTAAAACCTAAGAGACAGAGCGAATGAGTGACCATGAATCCCAATATTATGAGGAAGAAACTAAAAACTCAAAATTGAGTTTGTGAACATGCATGTGTATGCATTTGTTTACCACACCAAGATTTAGAAAGCATCTGTGTCTGAAGGAGTGTCTACCTGGACCCACCTGGACTTCAAAGGTGAAGTACTTCTTGAGGTTCTTGATGATCATGACCAGAAACGGAAGCTTGATGCCCAAAGTCTTCTTGGGGTCTGCAGGACACGTTATATAGGTGGTGCTGTAGGGTGGAGAGGAGAGGGAGAAGAGGAGGTGATGGGGGAGAGGATGAGGGAGAGAGGGCTTGAATGAAGTGACATGAGCTGAAGTATCAGTGCCAGACTCTCACCTGACGTTGGTCCCTTCTACCTCCAGCACCAGTGACTGGATGTCGTTGTCTGTGATTCTCTTGATATGACCGTTCCTCACCTGTGACCACACACACAAAATCCCTCAGCAATTATCCATTTCTGCTGACTGTCACTAAAGCTCAGACAGAGATGAATTGGAAAGCTTTCATGATCTTGGAAAATAGATCAGTGACCTCAACAGTACGAACCTGGTTAAATAAAAGGTTTCATGAATAAAATACAATCACCTTTTCCAGCAAGACATAATATGATTAATGAATTTCTTTGTGTTGCACTTGCTTTCCCTACATGCACTAGTTGTCTACTAGATTTATTTAGATAAGTAAAAAACGATTCACTGAAGGCAGGCCAGAACAAATACTGCCTGATAAATAAATATACAGTAGATGTGGCAGGTCAATCTGTCAACTCTACTAGCCTTTCACAAGTAGCCAGTTTGTCTGTAGTCAGACTTTTGCAGCTGAGGAGAATGAGAGGCTGATATGGGAACAGTCCCCTGCTTATTGTTGTCAACAAGCAAGATGATGACAATATGGCCCAAACCTTACATCTGTAAACCTTGTGACATTGCAAGGTCATGAGCCATTCAAATCCCCCAGTGGTACAGTTTAATTGTTGCTAAACAATGTGAAACCATTGTTTAGCAACAGATGCCTACTAGCTCGGACTCTTTGTCGCCTGGCAGCATTAGTTTACTGTACATTCTATGATGAGGAATTGGGAATTAATAGGGCCTTGATGATTCAATGGCTTTCAAGGTTCATGGTTCTGATCATGGCAACATGGTGGCTGTCAAAACCTAAATTTTGCGAATGCCACCTCTTTGCTACAGCAGATTAGCGCTAGTCACGACTATCTAGAATTATAAGCGTTGGCTTACACACTCTAAAAACAAAGTAAATAAGTAGAGAGTAATTTATTTTCTACTGGACTTGATCTGATGCGAGTCAAACATGAATGTGCTCAGCTTAACTTAGTTGCCCAACGCAAAACTGTTCAAGCAGTGCATCTAAAACATGGTCCAACATCGTGGCATCGCTCCAATCATCACTAATTAAAATAACGTTACATGTAGAGCTGTCCGATGGATTAGCCTTAACTTAACGTTAGTTAGCATTAGCATAACTAGCTAGCTTGGTTTGAGGTTGCTAAGTTCGTAGCTGTAATAATAAACCGTCGCTTACCTTTTTATCCCATATCTGAAGAGGTTTGCTACCGATGCTATATAAGATAGACAAGAATCCACTTTGAAACGTGTTTTTAAACATCTTCTATGTGCTTAGACAATCGTCTTATGCACATGTGTTTGGGTTTATCCAATCTGTTGCTAACGTTACGTTTGTTTACGGATTTGGTTTCCGTCCCCAAAGGTTCCGTGTGATACAAAATAAGTCGTTCCGCTGTCGGCGTTAAAAAGATAAGTTATTGCGTTAAAAGAAAGATTTTAAAGACTTTGAATTTGTCATAATTTCTGGTCTATCGTCACATCCCAACGTTTCTACCAGGACTGCGTAAAAAGAAAATAAATAATGTCGTTGATACTTGCTGTTAAGTATTCAGTATTTTGGTGTTGCTAGGAAACGGAAAATACTCCTCGGTCTTGTTTATTCCGGGTCTCAGTGGTGACGCATCTCGGTCGTCGTGGCAACAGAAAGCTGGTCAAAACCTTCTCCCAGGCTTATCTGTCATGACTGTCTCTCTGTCTTCTCAAACTTTGTGCTACTGCAGTAGCAATATTCAGAAAGTTGTAGATCTCTGATTTTACGATATTGCTTTCATGACAAAACAGTCTGGGTTCCTTAAGTGCCAGTCTCCATTTCGTTTCTCATTGGTTAATGTTTCCAGTAAAAGATAACCTAAGATGAAATTAAGCCTTTTCTAAATAAGTAATGTTAGTCCTTACTTAATTAACACTCAAATGGCCATGATATAAACATTCAAACTGATAAACTGATATTGAATCAAACTACAACGTACGTATGAACAAGTCTTTACAAGGTACATTGAAACAACATAGAAAACTGACATTGATTCAATTTCTTTTCTTCTCTCATTTCAATAACATGTATTTTAAGCTGAAGATGCAATAAAACAGACACAATCTGCACTGTTTCAATTTTAAGCTTCAGCTCTCAGTTTTTGGTGGATCCTTTACAGAACCAGTGTAAAAGCAGTCCTGCTTTGTCAGTGCAGTAAAAATTATATAGTGGCATGGTGGCACCATGCCAATTTCAGCTCCTCAGCCTGGGAAATTAAGGCTAAGTCGGTCTGCAGTTTATACAGTGTTTTAACCAATGAGAGAACCCAAGAATAAATACTTCTCAAATACAATAACAGTACATGTTTCCAGAAATTGGTTTCTTGTCAAACTGTATAGGCTCCAACTTGAGTAAAATGTTGCTAAAGTAACTACATCCATTTTAAAAATGCTTCAGTACCCTTTCCACCTCTGATGAAGCCCCACTGAATCCCCACTGTGTCAAGTGGAACATCCTTCCTTTCTGTCATCAGGACTTTAAACAAGCTGGGCTAAGACAGATCTGACAATGGTTTCAAATATTTGAACAAGCTGAGAAACATTCAATTAAACATTAGCCAGGCACTTGCACAGCATTAAATGTGCTGACCTCGCCTGCGATGAAGAGCTCCCCTATTACTGTATTTTCCTACGGATAACTACTAACCACTAATAACTTCGCTACTATTTTGGCCAGCTCCACACTATATAGCAGTTTGTTTGACATGTACTGTACATGCATAGACCCAAACACACACACACACACACACACACACACACACTTCAGTTGTTTATTTCATCATGGTTTATGAGGTGCTGCTTCACTCCAAATAGAATTTCTGTGTTAATAAAAGCATAAAAGAAACTCTCTCTCTCTCTCTCTGTCATGTATTCTGTCATTCTATCTATCTCTCTGTGTCCTCTCTCATTTTCTGTCTCTCTCTATGTGTTGTCGCTCTATCTTTCTGTTTCTCTCTGTCTGTCTCTCCATTCCTAGAAGTGTGTTAGTGAAAAGTTGGAGAGATTCAACTGTTTCACAGGCTGGCAGCTTTATAAAACAATTACAGAAACAGTTTATATTTCTTTGTCTGTTTCTCTCTGTTCATTTCTGTCTCTCTCTTTTCCTCTCCCCCCTCCCTCTTTCTCACTAAACGAGTCAGGTATTTACAGAGATACAAACAGCAGAGGTAGAGAAGAATATCTTTCCTCAGACCCTCTCAGTATGGGACCACCCCAGAGACAGCTTTAAATAAACTTTATTGAAAACCCACTTGAGTAAAACAGTTCAGTCTCCTTCCTTCCTCTCACAGTGAAACAGACGAGTCCCCTATTCTTCCTTCCTTCCTTCATTCATCAATATTTTATATATGCAGAGAGAGAGAGAGAGAGAGAGAGAGAGAGAGAAGAGAGAGAGAGGAGAAGAGGGTGGGTTGAGGGGGCAAGGCAGTGAGAGAGATGGATGGAGAGAGTTCACAAAACAGAGAAAATTAAGATTGATGGTAACAGGGCAAGGAGAAATGAGTGGGAGAGGAAGAGTGGGGGGGTGAAGGGGTCTTGAGAGGGAGAGGAGAGGAAGGGGGAGAAAGAGGAGCAGGGCAGAAGGCAACGAGAGAGGGGAGGTGGGGCGATAATGGTGTGAAAATGTAAGAAGAATTAAGGAATAAAAAAAATAAAGAAGCTACTATTCTGCTCTGCCCTTTTCTACCATGGTCCACTCCAGTCTGCTTTATTCTATTGTATTCTAACGTTCTATTGTTCTATTGTACTGTACTGTAACATAGTCTAGTTTAGTCCAGTTTATTCTAGTCTACTCTATGATATTCTATTCTATTCTATTCTATCATCCCTGCACTGTGCCTCTGATGGGCTGGGTGTGATATGAGAGCGAGAGAGAGAGAAAGAGAGAGAGAGAAAGAGAGAGAGAGAGAGAGAGAGAGGAGATGAGGAGGACCGTCTGACTGTCTGACTCTGTTGACTCTGCTGGAGGAAACTTGAACCACTGGGACTACATGGGTTCACATCCCAGCTTGCTCCTCTCGCTCCACCGAATCTGAACTGCTGAGGAAACGAAAGAAGACACAAGTAAGAAGAGAGTAGAAGACAGAAAGAAATAGAAACTACAGATGGAGGCTGAATGTAACACTCTAATATAAGAATACATGCACCAAACCTCCAAAACGTCGTCTATTTCTACGATCGCGCTCTTCTCCAGGTAGGGTTCAATACAGGAACAGGAGAGAAACCTGACTAGTAACTGGTTATAAGATCCTTGTTTGATCCTTGTTTTATTGTTAAGCAGTAAAAAATCTGATAATATGATGATCTAATAATATATTATACAAGATGAACTAATGATATTTATTTTGATTTATTGGATTGATTTATTTATTTATTTGACTTATTTTTATTGAGGAAAGGTTTGCTGAGCATGTGGTCAGCGCCACCGTCGTACAATTAGAAATATTCACACTTGGGAGTTTTACTGCTGGTCACTGAGCAGCTCTGGAGCCGTTGGGATTAAATGCCTTGCTCAATAAATATTGAGGGAGGGGAGATTCAAACCAACAACCTTCCAGTCACAAGCCTGCTTCTCTAACCAGCATCAGCAGGTGATGAAATATGAAAAAAAAATATGAAAAAAATCAGTTAACATGACATAGAGTGTATTTTACTGTTTACTGCTATGAAACTGATTTAATGTTTAGGTTGAAGGAACCTATAGACGTGGTATTTGATTTGATATGAGCTAATCTTGGTGCTGCGATGTGAACGTGAATCCAGGCCCCTGGCCATGTTGTACCCAACTGTCTGTATGATGATGAAGAGTGGAAACATCTTCCTCAGCAGGACGTGTTAACGGATAGGAGCTCATCTGCCTCCAGTATCCAGAGGAAGACAATTTCTTCATCTTTTCATCTATTAATACTTTTAACAGCAAGCTGCATGGCCCTAATTCAGAAAAAAAGCCACTTTGACAATTGTAACGTCCCCAAGTAACTTAAAAGTTAAAGCAAGTTTCACAATCCTGCTTGAAGACAAGATCTTACAGCAGTTAGAAAATAAATGTTAGTCATCAGAAAAATCTATTTAAATCATTCAAACTGAACAAAGACTTCATTTTAACAGCCTTGATCAGATACTTTATCATTACATGAAGTTTTAATGTCCAACAATATGGCCCCTACACATGAATACTTTCATAATTAGACACTGATTGTAGTCTATCATGTTTCTCTTAGCCAAACAAGTTTTTAAATTTGTCTTAACAAAAAACACTTTTCATTGAATGGCTGACTTCAAGGCAGCCATTGGTTTCAGTGAAAAAGGAATGATGTGGTTCAGGTGTGAAGTAGAACCACTAAAAGTTTGTATGAAGGTGTATTTACTGTCATTCCACTCTTTCACACACGCCCTGTTTTCCTCTGACATTCTGCTTATCCTACAAGGCAACAAGGCAACTCTCTTTTGAAAATATTAAAAAGCCTTTATTTATTTGATTATTTCATATTGAAAAGTTATAGAATAAACACACTGATGCGTTATGGCATGGCTGCCTCCATCAGTGTGCACCCATTTCAGAAGCCTTGGATTCTTTATCTCTGTTTTGCCAAAATGCGTTTCTCATTTCTACATCTTCTAAGCCAAAGCAGCGTTCCTTTTCCTTTACTATTACTATATACAGTATTTGATCGTTTCTACCTGAAACCAGCTGTAGGGGAACAGTGTTTGGAACATTTAAACAGGATGTGTCATGTTCGTCACATCTATGTGACTAGTAAGGGGCAACATATATCTTGTGTTCAACACAACATGTGTCAAAGGTGTGTTAAATAGTGACACGCTGACATGTCACATATTAACGCGTTGTGTTTAAAGTAACACAAGAGGTCATGCACCTAACTTTGTTGAAAGTGTCACATCCTTTTTGAGAGCATATGAAGATACATTTGGTCATTTCTACAGTAGAGGAGGACGTTGTTTATAAGATGAGGATTTTTAAAGTCTCTCTCTCTGGATTAACTCTGCTGATGTTGACCACTTTTCATCCCTGAGGATCATTACTCTTTCTCCTAGTGTGTGTGTGTGTGTGTGTGTGTATGTGCTAACTTTGGTGTGTTGAGTTGTGTTAAGCCATTTTGAGCACACACCATCACTTTAGGTTTGAGCTGTTCAAGTCTATTTATAAATGCTACTCTGATTTAGCATGACTGGATGTTAAAAGCTTGAGGCGTCTGTTTCCATCAAACACTATGGGTGTCCCCGTCTGTCTGGATGGAGCAGCAGTCGCCTAAAGCTCCTCTTGTCATGAAGTACAGCTCTCCAGTGGATGATTAGTCCAAACCTAACAAGTTCAAATTAGATCAATTCACTTAGCAATACCAATACAAACTTGCTCCTCTCCTTTCCTCTTCTTCTTCTCCTCCCCCCTCCATTCTTTCTCTCCTCTCGTCTCCTCTCCTTTCTTCTTCTCCTCTCCTCTCCTCTCCTCTTGTACAGATGCTCACCTTGTTACTGCCTCCTTGTAGAGCTTAAAGTAAATATGAACCAAAAAATGGATCAACAACACTTCTTTTCTGTCCTCCTTCCTATCTTTTCTTCTCC
>OOFE01008885.1:6174-20297 GCA_900323365.1 Monocentris japonica | reverse complement strand
AATATGCATGTTTTTCTTGATATAGTGTACATTTTTTTTCCAAGCAAAGAACCATTAGTGGCATTTTGCTACAAATTTGTATGAGCCTACACATCCACCACCAGTTGATACAAAGGTGCACCTGTCACGTGCACCAGTCTGAATCCGAAACCGTTGTTCAACCCTTTCCACGCCACAGAGTTTTTGGAAGAAGGAGCAAAACTTGAGATTCTCTGGTGAAATTTCTCCTTTGACAGCAGCAGCAAGAGTTTGTTTGGAATAAATACAGAAGAAGAATTGGGTAGTTTAGCATGAACAGCCAAAGAAAGAGCGCCACCTACAGAAACTCTAAACTTCATCAACAGAAAATCCAAGGAGAAAGATGTCACAGTACTGGTCACACTGTTTGATTGACAGGTGATCTCTGGGAAGAGCAGTGAGAAACACCACAGCGATGAGGCTGAGAGACAAAGATGTCGCCATAATTAAAGAATGAAACAAAAAAAAATGAGATCTCGTGGATTACAACTTTAAATAAATCTATTGATAGAAATATCTGTCAGGCATCTTGTGCCAATAATTGTGACATAAAGTGACCCCCTCTTTCCATTTGTCCTCCTTCTTCCTGCAGGTGATCGCAGCAGCCAAGCAGGGGTTTCGGGCATCGGGCTTTGAGCTGAACCCCTGGCTAGTGTGGTATTCCCGCTACAAGGCCTGGAGAGAGGGTGTCCACCACTCCACCTCCTTCCACATCTCTGACTTATGGAAAGTGAGTGACACACGGGATGATCAGTCAGTATCGCGTTGAAACCTTGTCTCTTTTTCAGGAACTGAGAAAAATGGGTTGGTTTTGACACTAGCCGTGCACGTACGTTTTTGTATGCAATACAATGATTTGGTCCTAGGGTCACCAAACGTCTTTTACGTGTCCGAGACCATGTCAGATGTCAGTTCCTGTATGAAAAGGCAGTAAGTGACAAGGACATAGATAATATGAAATGCAATAATGCATTGTGCATTGCAAACTAGAGATTTTGAGAGAAAAAAATGTTACATTTGAGCATGCGTAGACAATTACGCAGAGAAGGGTAGGAAATAAGGGCCAGGCAGTAATTCAATGTTATTTATTGTGTTACAATAGAATTATATTGTGATCATTGAGTTTTTGTGATGCATACTTCTGTTGTCCAAGTTAATGATAAAAAGTGAATACGAATTTAAAATCTCCCACAAAATGAGATCTTAAATTATTTGAAAGTTAGACTTTTATCATGCTCATTTTGTCCACATCACCCAGCCCTATAGGGCGTTTTTGTCCACCAACCACTTGTACATCCCAAAATTCACCAGTCATTTTCATTTCAAAAATGTTTGCATTTAATTCAATTTTTTTTTCTTGACATGATGGTTACCTGCCAAAGTGCCGAGTAAACTAGACAAACTTCCTCGCCACATCCAAAATGTATGTAGTATTTGCCTGATGGCTGTTGTTAGTTTCCCGTCTCGATGCAAAGGAAGGAAAACATTTCTGTCTCACATCAGGACTCTTATCTATGAAGCCTCAATAACAGTAGTACTACTGACCAAGCAACCTTCAATTATCTCATTTGCCTCATTGACATCATTTGCGATTCTCTTTCTAGGTCAGTTTTGCACAGTACTCCCATGTTGTCATCTTTGGAGTCCCTCAAATGGTGAGTTCTTCCCTGCTGCTCCTTAAGCGTTACCAGCAGTTGAAACATTGTGTTTTTGTGGGAAAGTATTTCTGCATTGTTACTTATACTTATACACAAGTGAGTCAGCATGCATAAGTAAGTTGAGAATAATCTCAGTATGTTACTGTTTCGTGAAGGTTTCTTTTCTTATCCTGCTGTAGTTGGCGCTAGTACTATTACAGAGTTACGACATACTATTACCTTGCTATAATCGGAGGTGAAAATCGGCTTATTGCCGGCAAATGTAAAGTAGTCTTTACTACTTAGGATTTGACATGGGAATTACTGAAAAGGTGTGAAATGGCTGCTAATGGAGGCTTTGCAGTTGCATCACAAATTTCCTAGCAATCACATCTGGTGCCATCCCGGAGGTCCTGTGGGAAATTGGCTGTGTGAAAATAATGGCTAAATATAAAACAACTGGGCTAGAAAAAGGGAGAAAATTGAAAAGATAGTGGTGGTGTGGGTGCAGTAAAAGTGAATAGTGATCAGGTAGATTTGTGTCCAAATGTAGGTTATTGTGACTCAGTAAACTGTCTTGTCTTTAGCCCTAGTCTCTACTCAAAAACACTCAAACAAACTGCTAGCTAGCTAACTAGCCAGCAGGCTAATTTAGTTCATGTTAGCATGCGGCCGTTAGCCAGTACTAGCTACTGGCCATGTAACATTAGTGGCCGGGTGTGTAGCTAATGTTACATGGCCAGTAGCTAGCACTGGGTAACAGTAACATGAATTACAGTCAGACAACTTTCAAAGTCCCAATGTGTCATTCCTGCATCTGGCCTAATTACGTTGTCTCCTGTGTCTGCAGATGGACCAACTGGAGCTGAAGCTGGGTAGAGAGTTACAGAGTACAGCCAAGGTGGTGGCCTGCCGCTTCCCCTTCCCTACCTGGGTCCCTGACCACACCGCCGGGGAGGGCATAGACACTGTCTGGGTGTACGACGCCAAGACATTTAAATCACACCAAGAACAAGGAACGACGACGACGGAACAAGAGCATACACCAACTTCACCAACATAGATAGAGACATCCAACTTGTTACCGTTACCCTGTCATTGGACACTGCAGACCTGAATTTAATGGTTATCTGAATTGCATGCAGGTTGTTTTTTCGGTGGACTTGTCTCGGTTGGCGTGCGTAAAGATGGCTGCTCTTTCTTTAATACGCACCACACAGTGCAAAGCCTCCATACATCAACGTCCATCCATCCAGCATGTGTGAGACTCAACATGGAAAAAGGAAAAAAAGAAACTGAGTGACACTGGCCTTGGCTTTGATGAGTGGCTGTAGCTTGAACACACAGTTATCAGCAGAATAGTAATTCTCATCCCTTGTCCAAAAGTGTAAACATGCCTGCAGACTAAGGCATGTGCTCAAAGCTCAAAGGCTAAATGACCAAACAGGCTGCATTTTATCCACACATCCAATTCTCAAAACCAGACCAGTTATCAAAGACAATGCAAACGGTGATGACCTGTGTACTAAGCTGAAATCCTTATAGCAGAAAAGGAAAGGTACTGGCCATGAGTGATTACATAACATGAGTATGTCTACTTAGCTGCAGCAGTCTGAAAGTTACAGTGCAATGTGCATTGTATTATGAAATCAGATAGTCCTTATTCTTAGTTCAGCCAAGGTGTTTGCAAGAGGCCAGCAAATGTAGCAAGCCTGTGTGACGATAATCCACCTCATCCATTTAACACACTGATATATCTTATATGGTACCATATAGAAAAGTAATTTTTGCTCTGTGAATAAAATATTTACACTGACATATATCTTTTTGCAATACTATTCAACACTTGTCAAGCTGTGTGGTGTACAGTGAGTCTTAGTGTCATCTAGTGGTGAAATTGTGTACTACAACCCCATGTAGTTAGTTCGAATATGCCCTGATCGATACCTGTACTATGATATAAAACGGCTTTGTTTCTTTTCAAAAGGAAAGGTTACGTCGTATCTTTCCAAGGATCACTGGAAGCCGAACTGAACGGCAGCTTGAAATGTCTTCATTTTGTAGATAGCGGTCATCGTTTTGTACTTAGACTAGCCTCACTACTGTGAAGGAGGGCTGCTTTAGCAGCTAGTCAAGATGGACACCGCCGAGGAAGGTAGCTACAGCTTGATTAGCTTAATTGCTAGCGTTAGCTGGCTGGTTTTATCTGCTCATAACAAAAGCGTCCCACTCATTGTCAGTCAGTCATTAGACGATTCTACATTTTTTTTAGCCAACATAAATGGGAAGCCGCTAGTCGTGCTAGGTAATGTTAGCTAATAAGCGATAGCCTAGCTAGCTAACTACCTTGGTTCGCTAACAGCTGTTGTAAATTACACCAGTCAAGTGTGTTGTGTTTTGCTTAAACACTCAATGCATCCTTTCTATCTAAGCTGTTTCTGCCAGTAGTAGAAAACCTCTAGGCTATATAATGGATCTTCCACTTTTCAGTCAAGCTAACCATTCACAAGTTAGCTATATTAGTAGGCACACAACCGTTTATCTACGTTTATTATAAGGTTACGTTAACATGACAGCCCTACTAGCATGGATGGCTCGTTTGCCACGCTGGAGTATGAACATAACATAACAAACTCCCAAGACATTATACTTCATAACTTACACATCACATAGACACTTCAAAATCACTAGTATTTTGCATTACCGTATACGTTGCGAAATCTTCTTGTGGTGTAAGTTATATATATTAGTGCAGTGTTTATTGTAACAATGAATATAATAAAACACTTTTCCCCTTTTTGGGACGGTTAAAACTAGTCTAGTCCTAGGTAATCATATTGTGCACTTGTATCCTGGGCTAATTATAGTTATTTTATTTTTGTCATCCAAGTGACACAATCCAAGGATTACAGTTTGCCATAAAGTCACTACACAGACCTGTTGGCTAAAGATACCTACCAGGAAAGTCAGGCGATGCAGTCATGGTGTCCCAAATGTCTTTAAATGACAAATTCTGAAACACGGTTGTTTGCATAGTAACGAAATGTAACGTGTCAAAAAACCAACAACTCACAATGAAGGGTATTAAATGGAGAATTACCAGCTCCTAGGCTGACAGCAGTAACAATTATATCATGATCCGCCATGATAAGTTATTGTGTGCCAACAGGGGATATATGCCGGGTATGTCGGTCAGAGGGGACCCAGGACAAGCCTCTCTACCACCCCTGTGTCTGTACCGGCAGCATCAAGTTCATCCACCAGGAATGGTATGTGCTCACGAAATTTAAAAATGGTATGGTAGCATTGTTTTCCCTTACCTTTCTTCCTAAATGTTAACCTTCACAGCAGTCTGTTTGCTTTTGCAGATTGATATCAGAGAATAGGGATGGACATACAGGGTTCCCACTGGTCATGGGATATCTAGAATGTCACTGAATTTTGAAAGGTATTCCAGACAGGGCAAGTTAGGGAATTTGATAAGTTCTCTGGGGAAGTCAGGGAATAACGGGTCACTTTACAGGAACATACCAGAATGTCTTTTACAACTTGTTTCACACATTCAGAAAAGATCAAACTGTTCACCCCTTTAGAACTTTCTGAACTGAAAAACAACATTAACAAACCACGAGGGGTTTTTGGGAAGCTCTCTGACCTAGTTATGAAAAGTCATGCAATTTTACACCAGGGACACAGTGGGAACCCTGAACAGAGAAAGGTTTTAGTGGTGTAAAGTTTGCGGGGGACTCATTTTGTGTCTTTGTGTTTCCACAGCTTGCTGCAGTGGCTGAAACACAGCAGAAAAGAATACTGTGAATTATGCAAACATAGGTTTGCATTTACGCCAAGTAAGTTGTTTGTTGTCCTGTAACGTTTTGTGATTTTTGTGTGTATGTTACAATGTAGGGCTCAAGACTCCTGCAAGTGACTGAGGTATAATGCTACTCTCTCTCACCCTCTATCCTCCTCCCACCTCCCCCATTCCCTCGCTCCTCAAGTCTACTCTCCAGACATGCCATCTCGCTTGCCGGTTCAGGACATCTTTGCAGGGCTGGTCACCAGTATTGGAACGGCCATCAGATATTGGTTTCATTACACTTTGGTGGCCTTTGCTTGGCTGGGGGTTGTGCCCCTCACAGCATGTAAGTCACATTATTCCATTGTAATCCAAATTGAAGGGCGTTCGAGAGGGAAAATAGCCCCCTTGTTAGCGTTAATGATGGCATGCAACCTCCCTCCATGTGAAGCACAGATTTTAGGGAAAAAATATTTCTACTGATTTCTACTGAATTGAAGATAATACAAATGGTTGTGCCTACGGATCTAAAGGACTTGCAACGATGAAAGATCTGGAACAATTCTAAGTCAAAAATTTGATTGTTTTTATGTCCTGGAACCAAAGACAGATGCAGTTTACTGACTAATTATATTTCTCGACAGCCATTTAAAAAAAAAAGTTAAATCACAGGATGTTTACAAAAGTTCTAGGCCACTCAATAGTTCAACTTTAAATATATAGCTTTTTGTTAACTTGAATCAAGGGTCAATAGTTGAATTTGTAAAATCGGCAGCGCAAGAGTAAGCAGCCGCTCAAGCAACCTTGAGTGTCAGTAGTCCCCGTAAGCAGCAGTCACACTTTTGACACCCTGGATTTGTCAAACCTACAACCATCGTTCTTGAAAAGAGTTATGTAATTGAAGTCCCGGGCAGTTCTTAATATTTCATGGTAGAATGTTCAACAAATTAAACTCCAGCCGGTAAGAACAGTTTTGGGTATCGAAATGTTAGATTCCTGTAGTTTTGCGTACTATTGTTTGGTCACAAGCAAAAAAAAAAAAAGTAAGAATCACCGGAGGCTTAAAATAGTTCCAGACCCCTCAGTCTAGCAGATTTGATAGATGTAAGACTTTGGTCAGACCAATAGTTGTGTAAAGAAACTGTTCTCCTGATAATTGTTAATGATACCACCTTTTTGTGTGTTTGCTTTCTCCAAACAGGTCGCATCTACAAGTGTTTATTTACTGGCTCTGTGAGCTCTCTCCTTACCTTGCCGTTAGACATGCTTTCAACGTAAGCTTGGAGTATTGTTTTTGCTCTTTCTCTCTCTGTCATTGCCTTTATATCCTGTGTGTTTCCTCCATATGTTGTGCCATCTATTAAAAAAATGTCCCTGAGAAAGCTAAAGGAATTTATCTACAAACAAAATAGCGTTAGTCACAATATTTAGCCACAAACTCACACTGTGTTAATACATAGTGTGTAGGCTACTATATATACCTCCTGCTATTTCTACCTCTGTGCATTCATCTTTCTCCTCTATCCAGCTTTCTCTGCCTCTTTTATAAAATGGATACTTCCAGTCCTTTGTTTTTATTGGCTGAGTTATGCTCAAAGCTGTTGTAAAACATCTTATAAACAAACCCCTGTGACCGCAAAACAGTTCATTTAAGTATGAATGCAGTAACCCAAAATCACCTCTCATACTGGCACTTATGTGTCGCTTAGTAACCACTTTGTTGAGCTACTGGTCAAGGACTGAATTGTTTGGTCAAAGAATAGCAATTACTATAATCATTTTATAATCATTGATTATAATGTTTTATGCTTTGTTACTGCCTTTTTATAAAAGCAAAAAACTACTTGACGTAGCATTTTACAGTTATTTTAGATCTACTAAGAGGGTTTTTCTAAAATCACTGTAAAAAAAAAAAATGTTTGTTTAGCTCCTCTTCATCAGCCAATCCCTCCCTTAGTGAAAACCTCTCGACAAACTGCTTGAACAATGCAGGTCTGGTGTTGCAGTGAACATAATTCATTTATTATCCTCCTTCTCTTCCACCCTCCATGTCTCCGCCTGTCTCCCTCTCTCTCAATTTGCCCATCCCTTGCTCACAGACAGAACCTGCTCGCTGACTGTCTGCAGGGCTGTTTTGTGGTGACGTGCACGTTGTGTGCCTTCATCAGCCTGGTGTGGCTCAGAGAGCAGATTGTCCATGGTGGCGCCCCCCAGTGGTTAGACCAACACCAGCCCCCTCCTGCTCCCAACCAGCCCAATGGCCCTGCACCAGCCAATGAGGTGAGCTCCGTTAACCTCGAAGACCAACTGGACCCCGTGATCTTTTCTAGCTGCAAGTAGGGCCCGACTGGTAGTGGTGCACCAATATTATTGACCAGTAATAGCCTGACATAGGTGCAGTGGAATCTGTATGTATTCTCCGAGGAATGCACTTTGGCATGTTTGAAACGCTCAATGATGACCCTTATCTGTTTCTTATCTGTATAAAATAAGGTCTTGGACTTTAAGATTGCCCGAGTCACACATTTTGGGTGTCATTTGTGATGAAAATACATTTTTTTGATTCAATAATTAATAATTCAAACAAAATGAAATGATGACTCTAATTATGTACCATACCATTTAAAGATCTGAATGCAAAGATCAAAAATCCATGAAAAACACACCAAAAACTATCTCCCGCAGTGTGCCCGCTTTTCCATGTTGGATCACGTTCGATTGTGCAGTTATTGAGCACTTTGTTTGGACTTTCAATTTGTGGGCTAGATTATGTGCTAGCAAGCTAGTGATGACATTGGCCTGTGTTCAATTCTTTGCTGCTGTTATTGGTCAGGAGCAGTACAGCCGAGGATTGAAATAACATTGTTTTAGATGCATTGGGAACCGTGACGTGTCATCCACTGATATCATATTCCTCAGGATCCAGGTGCTAATGTTGCAGCGAATGCCCAGGCTGCTGCAGAAGGCCCAGCAGCCCTGCCCCCTGTGGACCTCGCACCAGACGGACCAGCGGCAGCCGACCCGCATGAAGCTGGCAACCAGGGAGATGATGCTGAGCTGGAGAATGAGGAAGAAGACGAGGACGATGATGAGGAGGAGGAAGAGGAGGAGGAGGAAGGCAGGGAAGGAGATGCTGCTGATGGCAACAATGGAGGGCAAGGTCAGTGGGCCTAGGTGATATCGACAGTCTAGCATTCCATACACTTAGACTTCCATACACAAAAAAATGGGTCTTTCTTTGGGCTAATCAAAAAAACATTCCCAATTTTTAGACTAATATTGAGGTAGAAAAGCTTCATGTATTAAGGCTGTAGATCATTCAGAATGGCTTTGTGTTAACTGGCATTTTTCTTGGCCTGTAAGGCATTAAGAGGACCTAAACTATGCCAAGAAGAGTTTTATTGGCCATTTGCCACAAGTACAAGCACATTGGAGGTCTTACTCCTGATCATTCCTCCAGCACACACGATACACATTTAAATAACACACTGAATGAAAAAAGGAGATATAAAGAATATATGCAGAATATCCTACACCAGGACCCACTTTCATTATGTTACTCAGATGTTTCCATTGAGTAGGTGGTTACCTGTGCATTATCTCTGTCTGTCCTTCATAGAAGACTTGAACTGGAATGCCCTGGAGTGGGACCGTGCAGCAGAGGAGCTGACCTGGGAAAGGGTGGGAATCTATTTCTTTTTACTGACATCAGCTTTTTACTCTGTTTAGCTTCTTTCCTACATCTCCTGGTCCACCAAGTAGTGTGATGTTGCTAGGGCACGACACTAAAGTTATAGCTAATCGGGGCAGCAGGTTGACATAGTTCAGCGTTCCTACGCAGGAAATGTATGGGGAAAAACCATCTGGTAAACAATCTGAAAAGTTTTGAAATTGCACAAAAAGTTTGGAAAAGCATGGGATAATATTGTTCAACTGTCCTGGTATACATAGGACTACACATTCTTCTTCTCTTCTTTTTCCTGCGTTGATTTAGATATATCACATGTGACAATGTTTATGACATTGTGCTCTCTGATTAAATCCCAGATGCTGGGTCTGGATGGCTCCCTAGTGTTCCTGGTAAGTATACACTCTATATCTCACACACACACCTAGTTTCAAATGTGTCTTAACAACCTCGGTGGAATTGTATGTCCATATGATGCATGCACACTCAAACATGTAGTCTTCATTGCCACCATGCACTCATATGTTGTTAAAAGAGGCCGCTTTTGTGTGTGTGTTCTCTAGGAGCATGTCTTCTGGGTGGTGTCTCTGAACACGCTCTTCATCCTGGTGTTTGGTGAGTCAACCCTTCTATACAATCAGTACCATACAGAAACGGCAGAGCTTTTGGTGTAGTGGTATTTGAGGAGGAAGGTGTACTTTGGCCAGGATTGAAATGCTGTGACCCTACCCTCCAATATTTGCCTTGTTTTTAATTTAGCCTTCATTTGACCAGGTAGTTGGCTGTACTCTGTTGATACACTTGACTACAGTACTGATTTTAACCTCACCTCTATGTGTTTCCCCTAGCCTTTTGCCCATATCACATTGGCCATTTCTCAGTTGTTGGACTCGGCTTTGAGGAATTTGTAAGTGCACACTGCTGGCGAGGGAAAACCCTAGTATTTGGATTGGCCGTGCATTGATTGAGTGTGTGCTTTTTTGATGATGTCATTTCTTGTTGCAGATTAAAGCGTCCCACTTTGACGGCCTTATCACCACCATACTGGGCTACATCCTTTTGGCTGCCGCTCTCATAGTCTGCCATGTATCCTCTACATTGGAGCCTTGTGTTGCCTATGTGTGCGTTTGTGGACGAGTGTTGCTGTGTGATGTATGAAAATGGGCTGTGTTGGAGTTACTGAAACCTATATTGTGTGGGTGTGTCTGGTTTGTCAGTTCCTCCTTTCTGTGATTTATTTATTACCTCTGCCAAAGAGGTTATGTTTTTCGCCCCTGTTCGTTAGTTAGTTTGTCTGTCAGCAGGGTATCTCAAAAACCTATTAACAGATTTCCATGACATTTGTGGTGGACAGACAGGCCTTGGGCAAAGGAACAGTTGGTTCGATTTTGGTGGTGATCCAGATCTGGGATTTCCGCCATTAGCTGTCATTTCAAATTTGGTGTTTTCCTGGTCTCATCCCTGCCAATGAGTAACTTTTTGGCTGCAGTTCTTTTATTAGTAATTCTCCCATTTATTAATAATGTAGTATGTGAAGATAAAACATTTATATTCCACTTGATGAGTTACAGCAAAATTAAATGATATCTTCAATTCTGTAGCTTGTTAGCTGCTTTATATCCGTTTCATCATTACTTTTATATCTCCGAAACATAACTTTGAAGCCTACCTGTTACGAAACTACTGCAAAGTTTTTACCACATTGTCCTGAAAGAAAACAAGAAGCAGCTCAATGTGGCTACTGACTGTAAGAAATATAGTATCTTTGGTAGCATTGGGATGCATCTTTAACCGTTGTTGTGATGGCAATATGTACGAGAAGCAGGTTGTTTGTCCCACTCCAGTATTGCGTGTTAGTCCTTAACAGTGCCTCTCTCAGGCGTTTGCTTCATTGGTGAGGTTCCAGCGATCCAGGCGCCTCCTGGGCGTGTGTTACATTGTTGTCAAGGTAACACAGTTTCAAAAATGTCATTTTTGTTCATTCATTTTGTTCCATCAAAATACCAATGCCTTAAATTAAATTGATACTAATTATGATGGCTGATTTACAGAAACAAATATTGTATTTGTGTTTTTTATCCCAGGTTTCCTTGCTGGTTGTCATGGAGATAGGCTTGTTCCCACTGATTTGTGGCTGGTGGCTTGACATTTGCTCACTGGTATGTCAATCAAATGACTGATCCTGTTCATTGACCCTTACTGACTGATCGAACTGGATTCATGTCCGGAATGTAATCGTGATCATGCAGTTCAACACACAGAGCAATGAAAATGCATTTTGAAATGAATGTCCCTAAATGTTATGGTTAAATGTCAAGTTTATTGGAACAGTTTTTAAAGAGCATGTTAAAAATGCCATCTCAAAACTATGAAGGATAACGTGAAAACTCGCAGACTGACTTCCATTTCCACTTGCTGTATTTCAAAAACGCAGACACAAAGCATGACTCTTTGTCCGTTGCAGGAGATGTTTGATGCGACCCTAAAGGACCGGGAGCAGAGTTTTGACTCGGCTCCCGGTACCACCATGTTCCTCCACTGGCTGGTCGGCATGGTCTACGTCTTCTACTTTGCGTCCTTCATCCTTCTGCTCAGAGAGGTAAGTGTCCCTGTCAGAATAGTCAGCTTATTGCATCCATGTACTCTTGATGTACGCAAAAGGTCGGACACCATTCTTTATGTTGGGATGAACCACACAGCACCCAACAGTGTGTCTATGAGAGTTTCTGTATTGAGAAAATGGCAGTACAGCCAAACATAACAGAAAATCTTTTCTCATATACAATACAAATTATTTCAACCCCAGGGACGTGGTGTCTTGGTTTTTCACAATTAAGCTTTTTGGATACATCGCTTCAATTGAGTTCTCATTATTGCATGATCCACACGATCCCCTGCCTTTTTGTGTTGTCCCGATCACATGCTTGAGGTTCCCATAGGTTCATGAGGGTCTAATTATGGGCTTCAGACTATATCTGTTTGAATTGTTTACAGTAATTACACTAATGTCTCCAAATTATGGTGTTAATGATTTATTGATGTTACACATATCACCTTTTAATTCTAGTTCTGCACAAGAGTAAAAAAAAAACTTGCGCTTGTGTACGTGTCTGCATGCAGGTGCTCCGGCCCGGTGTGTTGTGGTTCTTGAGGAACCTGAACGACCCGGACTTCAACCCTGTCCAAGAGATGATCCACCTCCCTGTGTACAGACACCTCCGGAGGTTTATACTCTCTGTGGTCAGTCAACTGTCCCTCTGCTCCGTTCTTACACTCAGATCACAATTTAGTTTTAAGTCACACAAGAAACATATTGCCACCGAGTTAAGTTTATAGATCGCTTGTAGCAAACAGGATTGTCATGAAGTACAGAAAACAAAAGGACACAAAAACAGTAAAAACAAGGATAACTGTTTGTAACTGATATCATAACACATTTTTTCAGCTCCACGAGGCATATTGTAACCTTTATACATATATGTCTACTGACTTTGGGTGTGTGTTTGTGTGTGTTTCCAGGTGGTGTTTGGTTCCATAGTTCTGCTGATGCTTTGGCTTCCTATCAGGATTATTAAACTGTTCCTTCCAGTCTTCCTTCCCTACAACGTCATGCTGTACAGGTACACATGGCAACCTGACAACACCACACCTCAGCCATCCTCCTTTTTTCATTCGGTGGCGATGGCTCACTACAGCAAAACAGTGTGCCACCATGAAAATGATTTCAGGCTGTTGTTACATTGTTCCCAGAATACTAATATAGTATTATATTGGTGCTTATCATCATAAGGTATGCTTGCTAACGGGGATCAAAGTTGGAATGGCAATGAAATCAAAGGCATCAACCATACTAAACGTCTGTACTTTAGTAGTAGCAAGCTGACAATTTCCATTGTAATGAAGTGGATTTCAACAGTATCAGGAAGTTCAAGGTGGTATTGTCGATTCTCTGTTCAGGCATAAACGAAATGGAAAGCCACTGCATAAAATGAGCTCACATTTCTACATTATTTCCTGGCTCCATAGCGACGCCCCGGTCAGCGAGCTGTCATTGGAGCTGCTGCTGCTTCAGGTTGTTCTGCCGGCGTTGCTGGAGCAGGGTCACACTCGCCAGTGGCTCAAACGGCTGGTCCACGCCTGGACATTCACCGCTGGATACATGCTGTAAGCTGGAGCACCTAGCACACGCCCACTCACCAACACATCTGTGTAGCAGCTGTAAGCACAGTAGGAAGATCAAGCAAACGCATGCACAACTCAAAGCATCAGTAACCCTGGAAAGAAACAGTTTCAACATTTCAGGAGGACTAGCTTTAAATATGGCTGTATGGGGTGGCATGTAAAAAAAAGGGACTGTAGATCTTAAAATGTTCATCTGATGTGGTTGAAAATCCTTCAAATGAAACCTGATATTCTGCTCTTCAACCTTATCATCATTATGCCATTTCACATCCAAGGTAGTAAGCGTATGCCTCCCCCACAGTGATCTCCACTCCTACCTGCTGGGGGACCACGAAGACGACAACAATCAGCCAAACAATAACCCCCCCGGTCGCCATAACAACAACAGGATCCCCGGTCTGGGGGAGGGGCTTCACGCCGCCCATCAGGCCATCCTGCAGCAGGGCGGGCCTGTGGGCTTCCAGCCCTACCACCGACCTCTCAACTTCCCTCTTAAGGTGACTGACAACTTGACAGCCATTCATATAATTGTTCTGTTCGAAGGTTAAGGTGTTGAGGTATTGATGAATATTTGCCTGTGCCGTGTCCCGTTCTGATACCTCATATTTTTCTGTGGACTTTTGTTCTCATTTGGTATGTTTCTGCTTGTCTAGATCGTTCTGCTGGTTGTCTTCATGTGTGTGACGCTGTTACTGGCTAGTCTGACATGCCTTACACTGCCAGGTAAATTGCACCTTCATACAGGCACACACACGTCATCCCACATAAGCACACACAGACTAATTGTGTTGTATTTGTCACA
>OOFE01008884.1:0-11656 GCA_900323365.1 Monocentris japonica | reverse complement strand
AAGCCTTATTGAGACCCCAGAAGGCAGAGCTCGACAGGCAGGGTGGGGTCAGAGGTCAGGGAGATGCCTCACTTTTCTCATCAGCCAGCTCGAGCAGTGTTCACCCCAGTGAGCACAGACTGAGATACTGTGAATACTTTCATTTTCAGTAACTATAATGTTAAAAACCTCTTTAAAACAAATAACATTGATTTGAAAGAACCAAATAGCCCACCGATGGACTAATACAGGGCTTCCCTACCATCCTTCCAAAAATATCAACCTCACATCCCACGATGAGGCTGCGAACCAAATCTAATAACCTAGGCTCCTACTCTCCTCCACTCGCCCACATCTTTCTCCTCTACTGACTCTAATATGCTCTCATCCAAACATATTCCCTTCTACCTCTCTCGTTGGTCATTATTTTTATCTCTTTTCTGAGCAGTTCTCTCTTAAATGACTACATTGGGTCACAGGAATATTCTGTCAGATCTATTCTCAGAGCTGAGCTGTACTGCTTCCTATTGGTTGCTTGTAATGTCGTCTATCTAGGATTTGAAGCTTGTTACTGCTGGATAAGAATATCAGGAACGCAATGTAAAAATGAATGCCAAAAATTATTTACTTGAAGCATTTCTATCTTTTGCCTCTGATATCCACTCTTCTGTTGTTTGTGCTCAGAATAACAAAAACAGCAAGTTATTAACACTAAAACACAGAGAACATACGATATACAGCAGGTTGGGGTTTTATGGGCGGGGCCAAAGAAACACTTTTTTTTTTTTTTCCATTCATTCATGACCATGGCATTCATGATCTTGGAAGGTCAGCAGGCTAGCTAACTAGCTTACCTAGATAATTTAGTTGACTAGATTGAGTTTAGAGAGAGAGAGAGAGAGAGAGGGGAAGCCAAGAGGAGGTGTTTCATGTCAGGAGTGAGCTGGGGAGGTTTGATCACTAGATGTATCTCCCTGGTTCACTGTTGATGTGAAGTTCAAAGTAGACAAGACCAAAACAAGTGAGGACATTGTGAAATGACCAAATAAATCAAAACCCACCATTGACAATATAGTGTGGTGCAGGAGTGCTTTAAAAAAAAGATGGCGGTTCTCACTGAAAAACGTCTTCCTTCCTCATCCTTCATTAATGCTGCCAGTTCATCTCTAAATTAACACTGGACTATCTTGTCCTTGAAATGATCCCCAAAAAAAACCCCACTTACAATATTTTGACAACATTTACAAATGACTTGCAGGGAAAAAACAAAAACGGAACAAAACAAGCAAACTTCTGCAAATAGCAGAAAGTGCAAACAGCAGTTAGGAATGCACAAGGGAATGTAGGAAACACTCAGAATCCATGGAGCGGTGTATTCAGTCCTCCTCCGAGTGAACTGTGGTGTGGTTTGTTAGAAGTGAGAAGGTAATCCGAACCAACTAAAAAAAAAACAACCCAAGACGTGTTGACATCTGATCGCCAGCGGTTTCTCATGTTTGCTAAGCCTAGCGTAACAAAATCAAACATGGAGTCAAGATGAGGCGGCTCTTCAATGTATTGAATTACGGCAGTAAAGTGCAGACAAGTCCATCATGCTTAGCTAAAGTTACAGGGACTGGAATCGGATTAGTTTTGACTCCCCACGGGCAAACTCTCTGGTGGTATGACAGGTGACCAGAACTGTCCAATAAACAAGCTACTCATGTCATGTCATTTTTGTTTACAAGCCCCAAAAATGCAGCAAAGAAAACAAACTAGTCGTAAGTACACCCGTGCTTCATGCTTCCTCATAGCACACTATACTAATGCACTACTGGTCACCTACTCTAAAGCTGCACCTGTACATGCATGCATCGTATGTTGACTGTATGTAGCCAGAGTGATATTTTTAGCCTACTGTCTATAGTCTTGCACTGTATCCTGTATGTGAGCTGCAGTTGTGCGTCACTATGTACTGTGACTCTTCAGGTTGTCCCTATGTCTCTGTACCAGGGGGCTATAGATTGATTCTCTGTGGGGGGGCTGGTAGGTGATGCATGGACAGCCTTTTGGATAAAAGAGGCATCTGTTGTCGATGCTCTTAAAGTGTCTGTTATTCTTAAAGGCGTCTTTGGCTTAGCTTGAAGAATGATGAACCGCAGGGAGCTCCCATAGCATGGATGGATGTTAGACCCTCACTCACACACATCGGCCACACATACTGTTAGCATAGTACTGAACCGAGATGGAAAGTAACTAGTT
The DNA here is from genome assembly GCA_900323365.1 of Monocentris japonica. Classification (NCBI taxonomy): domain Eukaryota; kingdom Metazoa; phylum Chordata; class Actinopteri; order Trachichthyiformes; family Monocentridae; genus Monocentris; species Monocentris japonica. Next base: position 9,436 of record OOFE01008884.1, on the reverse strand, counting down.
ACAACTTTAATTTAAACTTTATACTTGAGAATTGTATTTATTTATTTGTATTTCAACATAATACAGTGATAGTGTGTACATCTGGCTCTTACCAAACTCTGTAGAGGTTTTATGAAGTGAGAAATGTATTCAGTTTGTAGAGACAGGCAGGAACACATCGATGGACTAGTTGGGTGAAAATTAGAACGCATCCAAACGGAGCCGTGCCTCGGGAGAACTCCTCCCTGTGTTTCAAAATGCTGAGAAACTGTTTGATTCTCTGACACAGGCAGGACCCGCTGCAAATAATGATGTACATCAAGTACAAAAGATGCAGCTTCTGTTGATTGTTCCTACAGCTCAGCCTGAAGCCCGTTTTAGAGACGACTTTCCTGTTCATGCCGCCATTTAATTGTAGCTTTTTGGGTACGTGAGTCCCAAAAAGCCTGTCGTCGGCTCCACCTATCAGAAGTGACGTAACACTAGCATCGAGCCTGAGGCCAGCTTTGCCAATCAGAAGAAATGCACCGAGGGTCAATCCCGGCTCAGCTGGCTTGGTCCAAGATGGCGGCACGCCAGCGGAAACCAGTGAATTATGGTATATTGCCCGATTTTGAACCATTAGATGATTAAACTGAGACAATGAAACATAAAACCCCAAATAGGATCAAACCTATATAGTACAGTCAAATGTAACCGAGGTGATTACCTCAATAATTTCAGCTTTTAGTGGCATTAGATTTGGATTAGTGTGTATTGTTTTTTTTTTATTTCCATGCCCTTGGCTGCAAAGGGGAGGCTACAAGAGAAGGATCGGACCCCAGCTGATTTCTTATGAGTCCTACATCGCTGTGATGCAGGTGAGAGCAGAGTGGCTGTCTGTGTCCTCCCTGACCCCTGGCAGTTCTTACCTGCACAATGCTGTCTCTCTGCCATAGGTTCACTCACGGGGCTCAGCCCGCTAATCACAGCCTCCAAGTCTTTCACTCCCACACCAACAGAAACAGACAACCTGGAGAACACAGGATGAAAGCACACTGTCAGGCCAGGCACGCAGCAGCACACCCAAACCAACCCCAGTATGGAGAGGCTTGTGCACTGGCAGCAATACACACAATTACAAGCATGCAGGCATTTATGCATACACACATGAAAAGATGCAAGCATGCAAACATAACACACTCAACAGACGCTGTTCGGTTCATTTATTTAGTTAAATGAAAAACCTTTAACTACATAAAGTAGAACAAATAGGAGCAGTCCGCCCAACAAGTCACTTAACAATGTATGGGCCTGATATTGCGAACAAGCATAAGAGCAACTTGGTGGACCCCCCATGTGAAGCAGTGTTGTCACGATAACCACGATTTCAATACTTCTACACTATTGTGAAAGATTGAATTTCATATTGAATTTTTAGAAATGTTAAATTCTTTCACCAAATGTGTCCTGAAAGCTGAAATTCCATTTCAACGTCACGCCCTGAGGGCGTATGCATCCGGACGGGAACAGGAGGATTGGAACAGACAGAGCAGCAGTCTGGCTCGTGACAGTGGACGGCAACAGTCCACCACGTCTTGAACTGGATCCCAGTCCACCTAAACTGGTGCCAGGAGCGAAACATGGATCGATTTTGCAAAGAGAGCTGACAAAGAAGGACACCCAACCGACAGCCAAACCCCCGTGCAAAAGCTGCTACAGTGTGGTAACACGCTGCTTGATGGTTTGTCTTGTTTGCTGTTGTATCACAGTAGTATTGAATTTCTAGATATTGAAGTTAGTGTTGGTATCAAGATCAAAATTCTGGTTACATCATGTTTTTTATGTAATTTGGAAGAATAGAACCACATCATATGGTTTGTGTGATTATCTCCCAACCGGTGTTTCATTTTACACACACCTACACAAACCTACAGCAGCTACTAACACACACTCATGCACACAAGCAAGCACACATGCCCATGCACACGCACACACACAGAAGGTTCTGCATACTCCCACACTCATACAAGCACATTGCGACTCTGGCTTCAACCGTATCCTCGATGTAGTTCAAGGAATAAAGTTCAGTTCAAACAGCTTCCTGTCCCGTTGTGATCAATTGGGTAACGGCCAGCTCCTCTAAAGCAAAATCCTCGTGAGATCAATTCTTGTAACACCACCGTCACCGTAACTAGCCTCCGTGGAAGGTCTGGTAGGAAGAAGATGAATTGTAATGACCTTAGGATCTCGCTGCGCTGATATCTACATCTAATTTACACAGATTGCATCCTTACAACGGGAGCAACAGTGAAATGAGCTTCGGTTCCCAGATCACCGAGTACCCGGTAGTGAAACGTGCCGCTAGTAATAAGCCGCTGCATCCTGACAATAGTGTCATAAAGAAGCAAGAGCAATGGCAATGTTTTTTTTTTTTTTTTTGCTGTTGTTGTCGGTGGTTTCTGTGTCGAGTCTGTGTTTCCAGCTACCCAATCCTTGTTCGTGGAATCTGAATCTGACCGTCGGATGCCCTCAGAGAGGATTTGCTACTCATCATTTTCCTCCAGCACTGCTGTACCTTGGGAAACGGAAAGACATGGGGGAATGGTGTGTCGGGGTGGATTTTCTGTTTTTTTTTTTTTTTTTTTTTTAACAGCTTTGTGTCAGTGAATTCACACACTGCAGAACAGTACCTCAGGCAGACCTCATGTCAATATCTGAAAATCCTGTCTGTGAGAATAAGCCGATGAGATGCACTGACACGGCAGCCTGAGCTCAGAAACATTTACAGAATGTAAATAGGATACGGGAGTGTAGCGGTGACCCGTCACCAACCAGCGTCGTGACACCTGCAACCGACTCGCAGCAGTTGAGTGATCACATCCCATCCTACGGTATATAGCGGTAGTTTATTTCAAAAACAGAAACATCAAAATCCCCGACCACATGTGAGTGTCCAGAGATAATGAACAAATCTGGGCAGGGAAATCTGGCCGCCTCATTGAACAACTTTCAATAAATGAAAAACCTTTAATTAAATAAAGGAGAACAAAGAGGAGCAGTCCGCCCTCAACAATTCAATTAACAATGTCATCAAAAAAACAAACGTATGGGCCTGATATTGCTGCTACACAGCCGAACAAGCATGAGAGCAACTGAGCACAAAATGGGATCAAATCATGTGTGGGACATGATCTGTGTCTAATACTGTCTACTACAAAACAGACATGAACATAGCATACTTAAAGCTACAATCCTGAATTTATCCGACCAGCTCACATATGTTACTGGACTCACAATACTGGTCTGGTTTCCTGCTGCCAACATAGCCAACCCTTTAGAGCATCAAACTACATGTAAGATTCATGCTTAGCTGTCTCATGCAGTCAGTCCTGGTGTCGAAAGCTCAGAGAGTAAAGAAATAGTATAGAAAATATCTATAATCCCACGAATCACTCTGTAAAGTCATAGTGCGGAGACAGTATTTCATCAGGGGGAAACACACCGCAGTAGCGAACCGGGCCTGGTTCATCGCACCTCTGACGGCGTAGCATGTGCTAATACATATGGCGCTGCGGGAGGCCGCTGTGCAAGAGGGCTTCTCACAAAAAAAATGAAGGTAATCTGTTCTGACAGAAAATCACTGCTGCACAAAAATGTTTAATAACCTACTTTCAATAATTACACGGCGGTACACCTGCAAAGCTCATTAAGCTTCAGGTTATCAAGATGAGGGATCCTGTGCCTTTTTAAAAGTCAATTAAAACAGATGAAAGATAATGAATTTGATGGAAAGCTTTAATAGCTTTTTGTGTTACTTGCCTCGTTGAATAAGGGAAACCGTTTTCAAAGGGTTCGCTTCAAAATACGAGACGCAGCTGAAAGTCTGCAGCTGATGACAGCAGCAGTGACACCAACTCGCTCAACTCGGGCAGCACAATGTCAATTATCCTCTTTATTTTTGTCACGTTACTTTTTTTTATCCCGCTCTCGTGGCTGAGAGGAAAAAAAAAAGACATGTGTTGCTTTTCCAATTTAAATGAAACCCTCCGCAGTGTCAGTCCCGTTCTCTGACGATCGAGCTCCCATTTGGTACTTGAATGCGCCACGTAATGAAAAATTCAGTAGCAGCTAAGAGGCTCTTGTTTTTCTCACCACTTGAATTATTGCTTGCTCTAATACACACCCCGCATTCACTGTCTCGTATTTATACATTGTCTGGACACATATTCCCACTTCCTTCACATAAGATTTCAGCTAATGGGAGACTAATGGAAGCATTCTTCTGGAGGCCATCTCTTTAAGCAGGATCATGCTTTCTATTAAGTGGGAAATGCCCCTCCTGCACTGCTGAGTCACAATTGTCCTGCAATGGCCGGCTATAAAGGACTATAAAACACAAACAAGACCTGACGAGCGCTTATTTTCTACATAATAATCTTATTTTTTTGTGCATAAATATTAAATCTCCATTTTCAGCGTGAAAAAGAGATGCTGATTTGATCAAAGGTTTTCATGGTTTTCATGTTTGCCCTTAAACTTATATTCTAGCTTTTTACTTGAGTATGTGTCATCAACCTAGAAAATCTCATTCAAAAACCCCCTCTGTATAATTTCAAAAACAAACGATGAACAATTTCAAAAACAGATACTTAATTTTCAGATCGACTTTTTGGCTGCCATCCAGCAGCATCAATTATTAGCAACGCGTGGCATCTTGATGAATGGGGTGGCAGGAGGTGTGATCAAGCTCTGTTCAAGACGTAACACAATTAAAATGATTGCTACTGTAACATTCTCCTGGGAAGCCTTTTAAAACCCATCCTTATTGTTTATCTTTGTCTTCACACCGCTAGCCTGCACCTAGCCAACATGAATGCAGAAGGATACGACGTGAGAGGAGATTTAAGAGATTGACACAACACTGGCACCGATGTGCTCTGAATGCACAAAGCATTTTGACACCACCCTTGAAACAAGTCGTTTCTGTTCGGTTTTGTTACTGTCACCTTGGAAGGTCAATGTTACGCTGTAAAAAATTTGGAAATCTTAAGTTACCAGCAGAGAGTCTTAAAATGTGAAAACATTTACTGCCAAGAAGGAGGGAAAATTTCACGTTTCCAAAACTATGAGAATGAAGATCAAATCAGTTGACTTGCATTGGGAAACCATCTCACCCCACTGGCAGAATATTTCAAGAAAAAGAGGATGTTTATGGTTCAGTACTACATTGCACTGCAGCGTCAACACCATCACTGCAACAGGATATTCCTCTTTTGTTCTGTTACTGCTTGTCCCCAGCATGTCACTATGGGGAGACAATAGGCTGACATTTTGGGGTCACGGTGCAAACATCCCAGGGAAGGAGCCCTCACAAGTAGATTTTCAACAAAAGTGTGCCTGCTGCCCACCGCTGACATATTAATCTTAAATGAAAGCCAATCCCTGGTGATTTTCTCTCCAGCAGCCAGATGATACAGACGCCTCCTGGAAAACCATCTTAAATGACAGAATTAAAAGGGGCATTCCTCTTGCCGTCCACATGCAGAAGTGTATCTGTATATCTGTGTATCTGGATAAGATGTGCGCTTCATTATTACAACTCTGACAGCTATTCTCAACAGTTTAATCCTCCCTATATGAGGGGCAGCGGTAGCCTAAATGTTAGAGAAGCAGGCTTGTGGCTGGAAGATAACTGGTTCGAATGTCCGGACCGCCTGGGAAAATCTGGACAGGTAAAGTGAATGAGTAACGGTTTCCTCTCCTTCACTGTGGCTGTACTGGGAAGCACCTTGGTGTGTAGGAAGGCACTGTACCTGGATAAATAAAGGTTAATGATCAGCGGGCTTTCAGTTCTGGAAGGTTATTGATACCCTTGGATTTTATGTACAATATCTTCTGAAATAACTGGAAACTGAAAGAACATTCTGTATTCACACATTCATCTATTGATTTATAACAGCACATAAATAAAAAAATAAAAGCTGGCAGATCAGATCTTTTCTCTTCACTGTTTTCACAGACGACCAGGGAAGCAGAACAGCCTGTTTTATCACTTTAAAATGGATAATTGGTTCATTTATACCTTGTGGGCACCTGAGAGCCGTCACAGGTGAGTTGAGTTACACTGCAAATGAGAATCTCCTTCCTCCAACAGAAGTGATTTGAGTTGTTCTAAGGGTGCTGATAATCATGGCCTTAGCCATTTTTTAATAAGATATAAAAAGATTGTTATTGTTTGATCATGTGCTAAAACAGATGAATGTGTCAGGACCGAAAGTGTCAAAGTTTCAAATTTCAAAATATTGTATTTTTGGGTGCCAATAATTTTGGCCAGAACTATACCTCAACATATCATTTTATGAACATTGCCACATCTGTGTTTTAAGGCATTTCTGCAACTTGACCTTTCCACCATTAACTTGTTGGTCCAGAACTAAGCATAATACATATCTGCAATACTGGCCCATTGTTTCAAAATCATAAGAGCCTGCCATAAGCTCCCACTTTGAACAGTGGCATTTGCAAATTCCTCATGGCCTTATGTCGTCTTTACAATACTACATGCACTGATGTCTTTGTGGCGAGCACATACACAATAGGATGTAATACTCACAGTGAACTGGGCAAGGATTATAAGGTGGAAGAGCCGCCTGAGGTCAGGACTTCATCTTCACACGGCTGCAAAGCCCTGGGCTCAGAGCTCATCCTAACCATCATGACCTCCTGCGGGAAGGCAGAGCGAGAGAGAGAACGCTTTAGCAATCAATCACTGTCAAGACACAGGCCGGGCTGACTTGATGGAGCGGTTGCATCAGTTTTCAGAACATTCTTTGAACTTCTGTCTGCGCACATCATTCTCTCAAGGCCTGTTATAGAGGTTAAAAGTTCACGACACTGTTTATCAATCTAGGAGCAGATTTCTAAGTTCTGCTTTCAGCAAGAGCCATCACACATCGACTGTTCCACTCCGGAGCATCCCAGCTCCAAAATGCTTTTCAAATGACTAGCTCTAAAAAGCATTTGAGGCCGAGTGTGTAGCCTTGGAAAATCTCATGAAATTTTTCATGTCTAGATACATCTCATTGTGCAAAGGGTCTGTGTTGCTGGAAGGCAGGCCCTTCTTCTTCTCCTGATCCCTAGAAGACTTCCATCGAAGGCACTACACAGATCTGTCCTCCCTGATTGATTTGAGCTTTGTCATGAAATGTTCACCGCTAACACGTGCCATGACATGTCCACAATGGCTTTCAAGTGACTCATGACCACTGTCTTGTTGTTAACACATCTGATTAACACACTAGCTAACGTATCTAGTAGAAGCTAGCGTTAGCAGTGGCTAGTAGTCCCATGTTAGCCTGCTGGCTAGTTAGCTAGCTAACAGTTTGTTCAGGTTAACTGAGCTGACTCTTCTCCAGCTCCAACTCAGAGTGTTTTGGAGTAGAGACTAAAGACAAGACAGTTTACTGAGTCACAGTAACCTACATTTGGAGACAAATCTACTGTACGAGACTATTCACTTAATTGACCTACATCTCTCTTTTTCTTGCCTGGTTGTTATATATTTAGCCACTATTTGCACACAGCCAATTTTCCAGTGAACCTCCATGATGGCGCCAGCTGTGCTTGGTATATTTGTGACAAAGTAAAGCCTCTATATGTCCTTTGTTATACTTTGCTCTTTATCAATATATTCATTTTAACTGTAATGCCCATGGATTTCAACCCAGCAGCGATTGCAGTTTGGGTACAAATAAAACCGAAAGTTGTCCTCTTGTCCTCTCTATTAAGAGGCTGTGGCATGCTTGCTGTGGGGGGCTCATGGTGGGTCTGTTAGCGGACAGTCTTAGCAGGAGGCGGTGCTATCCGTCAAAGGACAGGGCAGGCTGTGATTCACCGTGGCCACAGATAATAACACCACCAGCAGCAACAGTAGACTAAAGCCAAACTCTGTGACAGGATTTACCAGCAGAAGAAACGCAGGCACAAGATTTCCTCTCCAAAATGGCAATATGCAGCAGCAAGAGGCCATCAGTCGCGATTGAAGTAAGCCCCACTCATTAGCTCCACAAGCTACTTATTTCACCGTAGTTTATTGCCCAGTGCACCCCTTGCTAAATATGGATTATGATTTCTGATCACATTACTCTCTCCTTCCCAGCAAGTAGTCGGGACTCTAATTACTGTACTGAGCACAGAGGTCATGTTCATCCTTACTCACAATGACGGCACTCCTTCAAATCAACTGAGCACAATTAATTGGTCTCCAGGACATTCAGTCGGGTTTCATTTCACTTAATGCTGACAATCAGAATGAATTCTTTTACCTGGCATTGTTAAACTTTCAGCAGGAGCCAAGCCTCTATCGCAGGACTGCAGAAAGCGCTATGCTTCTGCTGTCTAATGGGAGCTTTACTGATGGTTTCCCTTTTCTCTCAATTTTTCTCTGTCCATTCCTCTACCCGATTTCTCTCTCTCTCATATATTTCTTTTCTCATATTCTCCTTTTCTTTTGCTTTCTTGCACTATTTCTCTTTCTATTAATATTGTATCTCTCTCCCTCTGTTTCTTTCCCTGTCAAACCCACCCAATCACACACACACATCAACACAAAGACACACACACACCTGTATAGCTGCAACACTGTGCCTCGGGGGCCATATACCAATCTCTTCCAAGTCCATCCACAAATGGTCCCAATTACTGTGAGTGAGGATTCCAGGTTATCTGGACCGGGTTCCTAATAAAAGTGACATGGCCATCCTGTGAGACACCCACAGCAAGGCTACAGCAGCTAGCAGCTGCTCCACTGAGGAGCTGAGTGAGTAAATCAACCGTGTGCCACGCTGCCGACTCACCAATGAATCACTGTGCCAGACCAGTACTTTTACTTGTGTTAAGTTATCTGTCAGTCATGCCAACAATCTGTAATGTTCTCCAGTGACCTTATCACAAATCTAGCAACTATGGCTGGCACCACCATGGACATCTGTGCTTGGCTGTGTGCAAATAATGTCTAAATACACAGTCACCGGCCACTTTATTAGGTACACCTATCTAGTACCGGGTAGGACTCTCTTTTGCCTCCAGAACAGCCTGAATTCTTCCAGCATGGATTCAACAAGGTCCCTTCTGCACACCACTGCTGTAAAGATGTTATTGGACCATCTGTGGCCTTTCTGTTATCTTGAACCAGTCTGCCCATCCTCCTCTGACCTCTCTCATCAACAAGGTGTTTCTGTTCCTCCACCATAGAGACTGTAGTGGTGAAAACCCCAGGAGGGTTCAGCTGTTTCTGAGATGCTGAACCAACAATCACACCACGGTCACACCAAGTCTCTTAGATCAGCATCTTGTCCGTTCTGATGTTTGGTCCAACAAGAAACTAAACCACTTCACCATGTCTGCAAGCTTTATATGTTGAGTTGCAGCCACATAATTGGCTGTTTGGTGGAGCAGGCGAGCAGGCGTACCTAAT
>OOFE01008871.1:1912-51494 GCA_900323365.1 Monocentris japonica | reverse complement strand
AGTGAGTCTGAAAATGACACCTAAGTTTGTTGCTTCTTTCATTTGTGTGATGTTCAAGGTAATCAAAACGCAATCTTCTCTTGTGAAAAAGTTTTTGCCCCCTCCTTAAGTCAACCCAATTAAAGATGTAATTCAGTCAGCTGATTGAACACAGGCTTCATTAGAGCCAACCCTGCCCAATATGTCAAGAATAAATATTAGAATCATTCATTTTAATAAAAAGCTCACTTATTTTGACCCTTACTATCAGACTGAAGTTGCCAGCACAAAGGTGGTCTAGAGGCACATCATGCCACAATCAAAGGAAATTCCTGAAGAAACCAGAGGAAAAGTTGCTGATATTTATCAGTCTGGAAAGGGTTACAAAGACGTTTCTAAGGCTCTGGGGCTTCACCAAACTACAGTGAGAGCCATAATCTCCAAAGTGGAGAACATTTGGAACAGTAGTGAATCTTCCCAGGAGTGGACCCCCTGCCAAAATCTCAGCGTAAAGTCAACCCGAAGGTCACAAAGAATCATAGAACAGCATCCAAAGAACTCTCTTGCCTCAGCTAAGGTCAGTGTTCATGACTCACAAAGCGACTGAGCAAAAATGTGATTCATGGGAGAGTAGCAAGGCGGAAACTACTACTCTCTAAAAAGAACAGGAATGCTCATCTCAAGTTTGCCAAGAAGGATGATCCCCAAGACTCCTGGAACACTGTTCTATGGACAGATGAGACAAAACTGGAGCTTTTTGGACGACATGGGTCCTGTTATGTCTGGTGAAAAAGCAAATACAGCATTCCACAGCATGAACCTCATACCAACAGTCAAACATGGTGGTGGTAGTGTGATGGTTTGGGGATGCTGTGCTGCCTCAGTGCCTGGAAGACTAGCCATCATTGAAGGAAGCATGAATTCTGCTCTGTATCAGAGAATTCTAAAGGAGAATGTCAGGTCATCCGTACGTCAGTTGAAGCTGAAGCGCAGTTGAGTCATGCAGCAAGACAATGATCCAAAACAAACAAGCAAGTCTACATCAGAGTGGATGAAAACAAACAAATTTAAGGTCAAATTCCAGAGCTAAACCCAAGGACCTGAAATGAGCAGTTCAAGCTCGAAAACCCACAAATGTTGCTGAATTAAAGCAATTCTGCATGGAAGAGTGGGCTAAAATTCCTCTACAGTGGTGTGAAAGACTATCCATGAACTACAGGAAGCGTTAGATTGCAGTTATTGCAGCTAAAGGTAGTGCAACCAGTTATTGAGTGTAAGGGGTCAATTACTTTTTCACACAGGGGCAATGGGTGTTGGAAAACTTTGTTCATTAAATAAATGAAATGTGTTGTTCACTCAGGTTCCTTTTATCTATTATTAGATTTTGATTGAATATCTGAAAACATTCAGTGTCAAAAATATGCAATAATAGAGGAAATCAGGAAGGGGGCAAATATTTTTTCACAGCACTGTAGATAGATAGATAGATAGATAGATAGATGGATAGATAGATAGATAGAGATGAAGAGCTAGCTCCAGAGATGGTTAAGCTTAAGTATTTTTGTCAGTAGATGGCAGCATAAAACAATTAGTCACAGTTCACTCAGAAAGGCTAAATCATCTCACGCAATCACTATATCCAGTGTCCAGCCTCATTGCAGATACTTGGCCTATATTATTACCAATAAGCCCTTTAAAAAGCCTAGATTTGGTTTTAAAATAAAATATAATCCAATTTCAGTCAGACTGTTAAGAGTCCTAAAATTTCAACAGAAGTCCTATATGTTTTTCCTACCATCCAAAGCTTGGTTGGACTTGTATCTAAAATGTATAGTATGCTAGTAATTCTGTTGGAGTGGCTGTGACAACAAGTATTCACCCTTCTGAAGTGTCCCTGAGCAAGGCACCGAATCCCCACCAGCTCCAGGGGCGGTGTTGTACACTCTGATCTCCCTGTGGAGGGATACCAGCAAAAAGATGAGTTCTCCTTCTGGGGATTGAAAGAGTAATCCAAGATATGACTGAATTTTGTGTTTTTTTAATCCAAGCCTAAAGGATTTTTCATCTTTCCTTCCTGCTATTTTTCCCTAATCACCATCATTTTGACTTTTCAGTGTGGGAGTTGCTGGGCGTTCAGTGTGGTTGGAGCAATGCAGACCGTCCAGGCTATAGCAGGCTGGCCGCTGGAGCAGCTCAGTGTGCAGCAGATTCTGGATTGCTCCTTTCAAAATAAGGGCTGCAATGGAGGCTCCACAACCCAGGCCTTGAACTGGTTAAAGCAGGTCTGCACTGACATTTTTACATCAACATTTTAGGCATTTAGCTGATGGTCTTATCCAGAGAAACTTACAATGAGCGCAAAGGTAGAAAGAGCATAAAGTCCTAGGACCCAAGTACAATAGAGGTCAGTTTGTGACACCTAGGCTGTTAAAACTTTTTTTAAAACTTCAATGATAATACCACATATTTAAATTTGAGAGATGTTTAGTTGCAGTAAACAAAATTCCTTGTTCACTGCAGTAAAACATAATCAGGAAACTGCCTGCGTCAGTGCCTTCCATAAATAAGATGAGTGGGCATATTGTACTCAGATAACACACTTAATGAGATGAAGTCTTCTCCTTGCAGACCAGAGTGAAATTGGTGCCTCAGCCAGAATACCCCTACAAGGCCAAGACAGAAATCTGCCATTTTTTCTCCCCATCACATGGCGGTGTTTCTTTGAAGGACTTTGCTGCATATGACTTCAGGTAACAGACAGATTTTTTCAACTTTACTTTGAGTGATAATGGCTAAAAATGAACATTGCATACCTGTCAAACCTGACTACTGCCAAGCCCCACTGTTTACTGTGTCAACACAGACATGGATGGTTCAGTAGCACAGAGGTTCCTGACCCTGGGCCAACCATTTAGGCCCAAAGGTTACCTTGTATTTTAACTTTATTTAATATTTAACAGAACAGAGACTCACTCTCATGCATATGTAATGCCTGTTCTTTTTTTTATTAGCACAGTGTTGTGCACTAGTCTCTGAATCCTCTGACTTAATGTCGTAATGCGTCTCTACAAGATGATTTAGTCATCGTTTTGGGGGTTGACTTGTATAGGATGTACCAGTTATTTAAATATAACAGCACTCTTTTAATAATCTTTAAATGGATCCTTACATTTTATCAAAAATGTGAAGATTGTCAGGGTTAGGTTGGTTCTGGACCCAAAATACAGACAATGACAAGGGAGGTGAGAGAAAGAGCATTTAATGAGGGAAGGGATGGTGTAGGGCAGAGTTCCTCAGAGTGCTGCTGGTTTTCTCTCCTACCAGGAAGTTAATTGCATTCACCTGGCATCCCAGGTCTCAATCAATCCCTGATTAGACAGCTAGAATGGAAACTACCTGGCAGAATAGAAAACCAGCAGTACTCTGGACCCCGAGGTCCGGATTTGAGGACCACTGGTGTAGGGTGAAGAGGTCAGGGCTGGTCGAATGTGGGGCTGGCAGGCAGGTGAGTGGGGAGCCAGCAGGCGGGGAAAGAGACGTTCAGGGAATCCTGGGGAATAGGAGAACGAAGTTAGTCGATACTCAGAAGAACACAAGGAAATAACTCCAGTAATACTGAGCGCGGCCAAGAGCGTGACTACCACGGTAATTGGCGGAACAAACCGGTTGGCAAGCCGGGTCTAAATACAGCTGGGCTGATGGGTAGATTGGGGACAGGTGCGGAGGAGAGGCAGGACCGGGAGAGGGAGCCACACCCACGCCACACACACAGACACAGACTGACAAAGAGAGACAGACAGGGGAGGCGTAGACACACGAGAGGGGCAAGGGCATAGAAACACAAGGAAAACCAGGAGTCGGGGCTGGGACTGTGAAAAAGATGCTTCTGTATATACAACATTACAACAATAACAAAAACAAGGTCAACTCTAATCTTAATCACAGCAATGTTGATGACATGCTACTACCAAAACACCCTGGCTTAACTGTTTTGTTTGTGGTACTCAATTAATCCCAGGGAGGAAATTTGTTTTTTCAGCTTCACTGCTCCATAGCAAGGTCAGTGTGCAGGGTCAGCCAGTACACGCGCCCTGTGGAGCTCATAGAGGAATTAGTATCTTGCGCGTGCAGGGCAGAGACACGTGCAGGGTGGAGACTCAGGGTCATGGGGCAATCTAACTCAGGGTCGTCTGGTTAAAGGGGCCATAAGTACGATTCTTACTGCCACATAGCACAAAATGAAAACAAAAATGAGCCTGTTCTCTGTATTGGAGGATCCAGTAACCAGAGACGTATGTTGTTGTAATTTTTACTGGTCGCCAATAGAGGTCGATAGACATCATAGGTTACTTAATGCCTCTTTAAAGGGCGGTCTGATCACAAGGCTGCTGTCCAAACTGTATACATTTTTATGATTGATTGTTGTTTTCTAGTGGTCAGGAGGAGGCGATGATGGGTCAACTGGTGAAGTGGGGACCCTTGGCTGTCACTGTGGATGCTGTCAGCTGGCAGGACTACCTGGGTGGAATCATCCAGCACCACTGCTCCAGTCAGCAGGCCAACCATGCTGTTCTGGTCGTTGGATACGACACTACAGGTACATATAGCTCATAATTCTAGATTTAGTGATTTTAAAACTCTAGCCAACGGCTTACATGGTCGTTTTTAGGTCAAGTAAGTTTCCCAACCCAAGGGCCTATAACCAATTTAAAGTTGCACTAGGGAATATCATTACGTAAATATACACCCGTCTCATTGGCCTAAATCACAAATTGGGGCTGCAACAGAAAAGTGCATCCCTTCCCTCCTAATTGAGACCCTATAGGGTCACCCTATTTGCCTAAATTAAATTCTTATGTTGGGTATATACATTTCTCTGCCCAAAGGAAGTTGTCAGGCAAACAGGCTGGGAGTCACAGAGAAGAACAGACACGCTAATCAAAGTTCAACACCAATTTATTAGTGTGAGATCCAAAACGTAGTCAAGACTAGGTCAATACCGAACAGGCAACAAGGCTAAGGTACCAAAAACAGCAGGCAAAAACGTAGTCGGGAGAAAGCAGGCCGGAGTCGAGAGCAGGCAGACAGGATCAGCAGGGAGCAGGCAAAAGGCTTGTCAGAAAATAGGCACTGGTTCAATAACAGGTTGGCATGTAACAGGTCAGATACTCAGGCTATTACATCTAGGCAAGCTAAGACATTCTGGCAGGGAATTGTAGGAACAGGTCTCTACTTATACCAAATGCTGATTACAGATTGCATTCAGGTGTGGCGGCTGGGATTGAGTGAACCCTCTGATAGGCTGGGCAGGAACAGGTGACAAGCAGGAGGGGGAAACTAGGTCGGTGGGCGGAGACAGGGAGACAAGCTATGAGGAAGAACTGCTGCCAGGATCCATGACAGAAGTGATGAATTAATTTTACCTTTGGAGCTGCCAACATGTGAAGTTGCCTAGTGCAGCTTTAAAACACTTCTTAGTTGTTCTAAGTTCTTGAAAAGTTGCTTTCATGAAAACACAAGTTTTTTTCCCCTGACAGCAGAGGTATGTACATACTAAACATAGCAAAGACTGAGTCATTGTTAGATAAAATGCTAATAAGATAATTAGATCATGCTGATTTCTTGACATAACTACAGTGTTTTGTGCTCATTTACCCTGTGAATAATTCAAACTTAGCATGCATGTGGTCTGTCTTAGGGGATATTCCATATTGGATAGTGCAGAACTCCTGGGGAACCACATGGGGGAACGAGGGTTATGTTTATATTAAAATAGGTGGCAACATTTGTGGTAAGTACAACCTTTGCTTCTTCATATAATTGTTTATATCTCCTTGTCCTTACGATGCTGTATCTGTATGTAGCTGTACCCAATATCCTCCCGCGGAGTAATACGGTATCTACCTCTTTTTTTCTCTGCCTAGGTATTGCAGATTCTGTGGCAGTTGTTTTGCTTTGAGGACACTCTACGGGCGCCGGATTCATGGGGGGCCAAAAAGTGTGTGTGTGTGTGTGTGTGAATGTGTGTATGTGTAGCGGTAGATAGACCAGAGACTCTCACTAAACTTCTGCGGAGTAACTATAGCTTGCTTGCACCACAGGGTGGCGGTATAATATATCTTAGGAGGCTTGGGAACTTTTTCAAGTTATTAATTCCGGACTTTACAAAGCCGTCATCTCCACATTTGGAGAAAGTTACAAACTGTTTGACAGCAGCAAATCTGCATATTTCACAGAAGGCTCACTTCCTGATTTTGCAAAGAATTAACCACTCTCTATTTTTGTACCATTCTGCAGAAAGTACCTTTGTCTTTGGCCAAACGATCTAGTGGTCTCCTTTTTGTCTATAATTAGCTGTGCAGCTTTACCCGTCTCTGTGTCCCGACAACAACCCTCCACGCAGTCGGAGCCAGCATTAGCCTGTTTCGGTTCAATGCAGGCGGTTTTGACAGTCTCAGCAGGCATAGAGCTGCTGCTTTGGGGTTCTTCTGGCTGCCGCTGCGTTGGTTCTAGGGTGTCACGGCTGCACTGCCTCCCTCCTCTCCTACCTCTGTTCACCCCGCTCGGGGTAGGGAGGCAGCTGGCCGGTTGTTCACCCTGCACCAAGGATCCCGCAGCGTGGCAGATTATGCAATCGAGTTCCGCATGCTGGGGACTGAATGCGGCTGGAACATGGACGCTCTCCTGGGAGCCTTCCAGAATGGTCTTGGAGAGGTAATGAAAGATGAACTTGTTTCCTGTGAATCTCCTGATAACCTTGATTCTCGTATCGCTCTCTCGATCTGTATAGACAATCATCTCCGTGAACATAGGAGAGAGCAAGCTCCGTCCTCGTTCGGCCACGGCAGTGGGCCGGTTTCTCCATCCACTCCTCATTTTCCTGTGTCGCCATTCTCCGGTGCCTCCGGTGCCTCCGGCCATAGCCAGGAGGAGCCAAGAGGAGCCGAGTCCATTGCCTCGGAGCCCATGCAACTAGGCAGAGCGAGACTGACCCCTGCTAAGCACTGAAGGAGGCTGCAGGACAACCGCCGCCTTTACTGTGGACAACTGGGCCATTTCCTCTCCGCCTGCTCTCTGCGTCCAGGAAAAGATAGGGCTTACCCGTAGTGAGGAGGATACTGGTAAGCCCAACTAATTCTCTCCACTCTCCTTACACTCGCACTCAGCTCCACGCCACTCTCTGTTGGGAGGGCCAGCCCTTGCCCTTGCTAGCCTTACTTGATTCTGGTGCTGATGCTAACTTCATAGACACTTCTGTGGCCCACCAGTTGGGCATTACTACCATTCCCTTAGAGACTCCTTTAGAGGCTAGTGCCCTTGATGGTCGCCTAATTCATAAAATAACACTCACCACAGCCCCTGTTAGCCTGTTAGTTTCCGGTAACCATGAAGAGTATACAATTGCATCTCATTGACTCACCCCATGTTCCCATCGTCCCTGGCCACCCCTGGCTACGGAAGCACAAATAGGCTGGTCTGTTGGCGCCATTGCTAGTTGTCTCAAGTCTGCCCCTATTCCTTCCTCCCTTGATTTTTCTCAACCAGAAGACTTCCCTGATCTTTCTCAGGTGCCCCATGTTTACCATGACCTGAAGGAGGCCTTTAATAAGTGACGAGCCACTTCCCTTCCTCCCCATAGACCATATGACTACTCGATCGACCTCCTACCAGGCGCCAGCCTTCCTCGTCTCTACTCCCTCACTGGCCCCGAGAAGAAAGCCATGGAGAAATACATTAAGGAATCCCTTGGTCTCATTCGCCCCTCTTTGTCTCCAGTAGATGCAGGTTTCTTTTTTGTTGACAAGAAAGACAAGTCTCTTCGCCCATGAATAGACTTTAGGGGGTTAAACAACATCACTATAAAGAACCGCTACCCACTCCCGCTTATGTCCTTGGCCTTTGAACCTCTCCAGGGTGCAACCATCTTCTCAAAATTAGACTTGAGAAATGCCTACCATCTGGTTCGTATAAGAGAAGGGGATGAATGGAAGACAGCTTTTAACACACCTGTTGGCCACTTCGAGTACTTGGTCATGACTTTTGGACTCACCAATGCACCAGCTGTTTTCCATGCCCTAGTCAATGACATTCTCAGAGATATGTGTAACTGCTTTGTCTTTGTCTATCTAGATGACATTCTGATCTTCTCGCAGTCTCTCCAGGAGCATGTCCAACACGTGCACCAAGTCCTCCAACGGTTGCTGGAAAACAAGCTCTTTGTCAAGGCAGAGAAATGTGAGTTCCACGTCCCCTCCGTCTCTTTCCTGGGTTACATCATCGCTGAAGGGGAGGTGCAGATGGACCCGGCAAAGGTACGAGCAGTGGTGAACTGGCCTCAGCCTACCACCCTCAAGGAGCTGCAACGTTTCTTGGGCTTCTATCGTCGCTTCATAAGAAGTTATGGCACTTTGGCAGCTCCCCTCACAGTGCTCACCTCCCGGACCTCTGCGTTTGCTTGGACGCCTGAAGCAGAGAAGGCCTTCCCCGAGCTTAAGTACCGCTTCACCTCGGCCCCCATCTTGACTCATCCTGACCGTTCCCTTCAGTTTGTCGTTTAGGTGGACGCCTCTAATGAGGGAGTAGGGGCCGTCCTCTCACAGCGCTCATCCACTGACCAGAAACTCCACCCCTGCGCCTATCTTTCCCATCGACTGTCCCCTGCTGAGAAACTATGATATCAGCAACCGTGAGCTTTTGGCCGTCAAGTTGGCCGTGGAGGAATGGAGACATTGGCTGAAGGGAACCGAGCAATCCTTCACAGTTTGGACTGACCACAAGAACCTCTCCTACATTCAGGGTGCCAAACGTCTGAACTCCCGCCAAGCCAGGTGGGCCCTGTTCTTCAATAGATTCAACTTCACTCTGTCTTACCGCCCTGGTTCTAAGAACACCAAGCCTGATGCTCTGTTCCAGTCTGCTGACAATCACTCTAGCCCGGAGCCCATCCTACCAGCGTCCTGCATTGTTGCTGCAGTCACTTGGAGGATTGAATCTATCATTAGGGAAGCCCAACATCTTGACCCAGACCCAGGTAACGGCCCTGCCAACCGTCTGTTTGTCCCCGATGCCGCCTGCTCTCATGTTCTCCAGTGGGCGCACGATTCCAAGCTTACCTGCCATCCCGCTGTTCGTCGCACCCTGGCTTTCCTCCGCAAGTACTTCTGGTGGCCATCCATGGTGAAAGACACAAGCTCCTTTGTGGCAGCCTGCGCAACCTGTGCCCGGAATAAGTCATCCACTGAAGCCCCCTCCGGCCTGCTTCGCCCTCTTCCGGTGCCTCATCGCCCTTGGTCACACATTGCTTTGGACTTTGTTACCGGCCTGCTCCCCTCAGACGGCCACACTGTCATTCTCACAGTGGTCGACCGGTTTTCCAAGACTGCCCATTACATTCCACTACCCAAAATACCTTCTGCCAAGGAAACTGCTGAGCTTCTTGTTGTCCACATCGTCCATACCCATGGTCTGCCCCAGGATTTAGTCTCTGACAGAGGTCCTCAATTCATCTCTTGGTTCTGGAAGGCTTTTTGCACCCTCCTAGGCGCCACAGTCAGCCTCTCCTCGGGCTATCACCCACAAACCAACGGTCAGTCTGAGTGGGCCAACCAGGACCTAGAGACTGCATTACATTGTTTTTCGGCTTCTAATCCTACGAACTGGAGTAGGCAATTACCTTGGATTGAATATGCCCACAACACCCTCCCCTCCTCTGCCACAGGACTCTCGCCATTCCACTGCTCCTTGGGCTACCAACCCCCTTTGTTTCCTGCACGAGAGGAGGAGGTCGTTGTTCCCTCCACCCAGGAATTCTTCTGCCGGTGTCGCCAGACCTGGTGTGAGGCTCGTACTGCATTACTGCGCGCCTCCCTTAGGTACTGTCAGCAGGCAGATCGGCATGGGACACCAGCCCCTCACTACCGTCTGGGGCAAGAGGTATGGCTGTCTACCAAGGACCTCCCCCTTCGCACAGAATCCCGCAAACTTTCCCCCTGGTTCATTGGTCTGTTCCCCATTTCCAAAATCATCAATCCCACAGTGGTCCGCCTCAAGTTGCCCCGCACTTTCCGGATTCACCCATCCTTTCATGTCTCACGACTCAAACCTGTCATCACCAGTCCACTGGCCCTGACCCCCACTGCCTCCCCCCGCCTCATGGATGGCAACCCCATCTACACTGTGTGTCGTCTCATCGACGTCTGCCGTCGTGGGAGGGGTCTGCAGTACCTCGTGGACTGGGAAAGTTACGGCCCTGAGGAGAGAAGCTGGGTCCCCTCCAGGGATGTCCTGGATCCTGCACTCATCACAGACTTCCATCAGCGGCATCCTGGCCGGCCAGATGGGACTCCGGGTGGCGTCCCTGGGGAGGGGGGGTCCTGTCACAGCTGCACTGCCTCCCTCCTCTCCTACCTCTGTTCCTTAGTGTCTCCCTCTCACTGTCTGTCTCTTTCTGTCTGTCTCTCTTTCTCGCCTTTCTCACAGGCGGTGGGCGTGTCTGGATCTCCATGCTGCTGGTGTGCTCAGCTGATTCCCATTTACTAATTGACTCACCATGTATTTAAGCTCTGCCTCCAGTCAGTTCAATGCTAGTTTGTCTTTTGTCAACTGCCGCTACTACTGCCCTAATACTGCTCAGTTTAGTATCAGTAGGTGTGTTGTTTTCCCTTTCATGCCTGTATTTCTGTTTTTGAGATACTCCAGTAAAGCCTGCCTCCAGCCTTTTGTCTGCATTTGGGTCCACTTGTACTAGATCCTAGGGTGTACTAGGGTTGAAGGGCCAGGCTGATGCCAGGGATGTAACATTATTAACGTTGAAGTTCAGTTTTGTTTGACTGTATTTTCCTTTCTTATGCACTGGTTCTTTTGATGTTTGCAGAAGCATATTTGCAATATTTATAGTTAAGGTTAGTTCAGCTAGCTTAATGGTTCAAACAGACTTACTGTAAACAAGGTAGCACACGTCACAGCATTGAAACAATTTTATTGGTTGCAATGTACACTGTATGCATTTGATTTTGTCCTCTAAAATGTAAATATTCTTCCCATTTTATGTTTGCCTGCTTTATGTCTATGCTTTATTTTACCTAATATCTTAGAGTGGGCAGGAATACCTTAAGTGTTGCAATATAGGGGCATTTGAGGGGATACAGTGATTCGCGACTTAAAAAGAAGGTGGGAGGAGGTGGGACACTGTGTGTGGGTGGGACTGTGTGTGTGTGTGTGTTTGTGTTTACTGATGACAAAATGTAATCATTCAAATCAAATCAAATTTATTTGCCTTCAAGTGTCACTTTAAATAATGTTCTTTATTGAAAGATTACCATATTACATTGGTGTGATGAAATAAATCCCTTTTTAAGCTGATAAATGTTGAACATAAAACAGTAATTTTCCCTGCACATCACTCACACACAATGACACCATACAAAAAAACCCATATCAGTAAATAGTATAAGGTAGAGACATACTATAAGTAATTATCTCATACATTTACCTATACAGAGATAATATCAATCACTGCATAAATACATAACAAAATTAATTTAACACCATATAGTATACTTTACAAGCAACAGCCCACAGTATATTACTTTTATTAACATTATATACATATTTTATGGTTTTAGTTTTATGCTGCCAGTTTAGATCTTGACATTGGTGAGGCTACTGTTTATACAGAGGCTTATTGTCACTATATGCTTTGATACTCCTGCCTAAGACACGTCTCAATAGTCTGAAGTGGCTCCCTCTCTTTGACACCTTCCTCTTGCTGTTTGGTGAAAATGGGTAACTGGTGTTTCATTTCATGGATACTTCGGATGGATACTATCTACTTGCTTTCAGGTCAGTCACAATGCAATTACATCAATTATTTGACAATACTTTCAGAAAAAAACATTTATTGAGCCATCCGTTATACTTTCTGACTGGTAAAGCTTAGAGTAAAATACTTCAGATTGGTCATTGATTCTTGAGGGTCAGACACTACCTCACCAGTTTCTGTTTGAATCTGAGGAGTGAACTGTGATGCTGCAGCCAGATGTAACTAATGAGCTGCTTTTTCACTGTGCTTGTATGATAACTGGCATGCTTTTAAGAGTTGATTCTCATGATGGGCTGTTGTGAGAAGATCAAAGTCCATTTGTAGAGTCAATCTTTTCTTATAGAGCTCTGTTTGGATGATCTATATCCTTTTTTGTGCCAATATGGGATGCATATGAGAATATGTGTCCTCCGATATAGGCCTCTAGTGTTTCCCATAGAAGACTTGTTGGGTATACTTCCAGAGTACTTCCAGAGATACTTCTGGAGAGTAAGTGTTGAACTCTAGAACGATTTCTATCTGTGTTGTTACAATTTCAGTATTGTTAATTAATTTTATTGAGAAAACATATAATGTTTTAATCTAGCGTCCTTCCTCGGGTATGTCAACCTGATGTCATGCCATACCTGAGGTCACAAGGCTGAAACATTGCATGTTTCTTCGCATGTTTTGTAGGCTACCTATTCTTGCACCTGCCACTGATAGTATTAAGGTGTGCACAGGATCTGCTGTTTTGAGGTAAGTCATAGTTAAAGAGAGCAAGCCACCTCAGGCAATTGAGACGCCCCCTAGTCTGAGTCCTCACTGCTGCAGTAGGAGCTGTCGCAGTACTCGGCCGTGTAGAGGAACGTATGAACATTGGGGTTCAGCTTGGGCACCCAGTGGCGAGGCACCAAGAATGTGGCCAGGTTGAACAGATCCACAAACACCTTGTAGCGGTCACTGGAGGGAAAGAAAAAAAATGTTTTGCTCCAAAATAAGATGTAAGAAGAATAGAGAATAAGAAAATTTGAAAAAGTAGAAAATCGTATCCACATCTTTTTGCTTTTTAAAAGGGCATAAGGTAATTTAAGTCTTGGCTGACAAACTGCACTTTTACAGATTGGATCCTCTAGGTTTTACAGATACTGAATTAAGAACTTCAGGTAGAGATTTTTAACTGGTTGGCTGTAATTCATGGCCCTCTCCCTTTCCTGATTAGCTTTTTTTTTGCACTGTCTATATCTATTGATCCCGAAGGTGCATTGAAATGAGTGAAAGTTTATCGGACCGAGGAGACAGTTTCTACTTGCACCAACTGATGATCCAGCACACTGGATTAGCAAAGGTGCTAGGCCCAAAGCCTTCACCCCTTACTTTAAACCGGGGCATCAAAGATAAAAACATCAAGAAGGGACCTCATTGCTCTCCACCTACAGAACTACGACCCGATAACGGGTATGAGACAACGCAATCCAGTGACTGCTAACCCTAATACCAGCACTGCTATGCAGACAAATCAACCTACTGCTGTTAGCCCCAGAGCTAATCCTGGGCATATGAACAAGCGTACTGTTGCTAAGTGCAAAGCTAATCCTGTGCAATCGAACCAGCCTACTGTTGTTAGCTGCAGAGCCAATGCTAGAGCTAACAGGCCACATTAATGACATTAGGAGAACGCAGCCTGCTGGTACTCAAAACTGTCAAAACACATTTATTGGAGACTCAATAACCAGAGACATTAAGAGCAGCATGATAGAAAACATTTTCATCCCCAATGCAACGGTCAAACAGGTAACAGAGCAGATACCACAGATCCTTTCCACCAAACCCCATGTAAAGAGGATTGTTGTTCATGCAGGATCATACAACATCCTCCTTAAGAAAACACATGGGTTCGAACTATTAAAAAAGGACTTTTCCCACATGTTGGAACTACTCTCTTCCTACTACTTTCCCTCTCAGGCCTCATTCCAAAATTCAACAGAGGAGTTGGATCTTTCAGCAGGTTACTTAGCCTTAATACATGGCTAGCATCAGCCTGTGCTGCTCACAAGATAAATTTTATTGACAATATCAACCTTCCTTTTCTGAAATTACTCTGGGGATGTCTCAGAACCTCCTGCAACTAAACAAATATAAGACTGAAATTCTGGTTATTGGAAATGAAACATAGAGGCAGAACGTATTGGTTCATCTTGACTGTCTCTAAGTCATAAAAACCATGTCAAGAATCTCAGAGTCTTCTTGATCTCTGTCTTAAACATCACATCAGTAATATCTGTAAAACAGCATACTATCACCTGTGTAACATCTCCAACGTGCGTGGGATGCTCTTCCCAGCTGACTGTGAGAAACTTGTCCATGTCTTTGTGTCATCAAGACTTGACTACTGTAACTCTCTTTTGTGTGGTCTACCAAAAAACTCCATAGCAGCTCTACAAGTCCAAAATGCCGGCGCCAGGATTTAAAACACTTCACTGGCTGCCAATAGCTTTTAGAATTGACTTCAAGATTCTCATTCTAGTGTTTAAGTGCCTTCATAACCTTGCCCCTGCCTATATTAGTGCCACGATTGTCAGATATGCTCCAAATAGATGCCTCAGGTCAGAAAACAGGAATCTACTGTATATTCCCAAAACACGTCTGATTAGTGGAGAATCATCCTTCAGCCACTATGGACCTACATTGCTATATATTTTTTGTAGACAAAAATGTAAAGCTCTGACAGCTAACCAGGAAACATTAAAATATATTTGCAGATCGCCACTTTAAACCCAATCCTAATATACACAAGTAACATCAAAACTTTTGTGTGCCACCTACTGCACCCCAAGGTAATTGGCAAGAAACAGAAACAAAAGGGTGAAAGCGCAAATCAAGCCAGCAATTCAGGGGAGGTGTAGTTGTTTTCAAATAGGTCACATCTTATCACGGATTACGTGAGAGAGTGCTTCTTTTTTTTTTTTACAAAAGCAGATATGTAACATCTTTGCAATTAACTCTTTAAATATATTTTCAATGTACATGCCAGTATGAACTAACCATATGACAGGTTAATTTAGATAAGAGCAGAGCAGCACTGTTGTGCCCTTATCTAAATTAACTGTGAAGTGTTTTAGATACTTGCAGTGTAGAATTGTAAAATGTTTAATCAGTACGTTGAGAGCATACTACCTGACAGTAGATCTCAGGTAGTGGTACCCAGATGATCCCCCTGTGCCGGCTTTGCTGCCAATCATACGATGCACCATGCATACATGATTGTCTGAAACACAAGAAAGAAACACTCAATGTGTCATGATGAGTGTTTTGGCCCAGCTTTTCCAGTAACGGTAATCAATACCTTAGAGTCATTAAAATCTAGTTTCATTTGAGCTATCAATTGTTGCTTTATCTTAAAAACTGAGCAAATTATAGGCATGGGAATGGGCTGTTGGATCCATCAGGTTCTCCTGTTTCTTTTATCTTGTTCTAACTTCAGCCCCATAAAACCCTGTGTCATTCCAACCCTACACCTGGGCCAAATAACAAAGCACTGGTTGTGTTTTTTCCCCCTATTTTCCTTTCTTGTTCACTGGTGAGCATAAACAGCCACTGACAAGGATGTTCTTGGATGTTGAAGGATGTCCAGTGTGTTGTCGAAGTAACTTACATCTCCATTTTGTCATGAGGGTGTCAATATCCATGAGGGAGGTGAGCAGCTGGAAAGGAACCTGGAACCTTGGCTCTTCCCTAAAGGTAAGAGAGGGTTTTAAGATGTGAGGATGCTTTGAACAGCTTATAATACCCAGACAGACAAAATTTTGCCAATGTGTAACTATATGAATCTGAAGCAGGCTGTAAGATGCATGCATGTCAACAGTGTCCCTGGATAAATAAAGATGAAGAAACATTGTAAAGAGGCCCACATACCTGTAGAAGTTGATCATTAGAGCACCCTGAAGAGCCTTGTAAGAGAGACGTCTCTCACCTAGTCAAAGGGAAATCAGTTACTTCCAAATTAAGTTTCTGCTCAGTGCTTGTGAAAGCACTGAGCAGACTTAACTTATGAACTCAGCCTTGCATCAAGTCTTGGCTGTAAATGCAAACACTGACAAAGCCCTGACAAAGGCTGGATTAATGACTTCTGATGGTTTGATTAAAGTTATTCAGCAGTTTACCCAGTGGCAGGAACCACTCACCTTTGCTTAGGAGATGGTTGTGACGTTTTTCATCAAACAGGGGCGTGAAAAGCTCTTTCTGTTTGACCAGCTCAGCCATCAGTTCCTCCTTGTCTTCAGAATCTGGCATTTTCTTTCAAAAATAATAAAAAAAAAAATACTGTCATTCTTCTCTGCACACAGAACTTAACTATGGAGGGTGAAGAAAGTTTGCTTTGGAAGCTGGAAGATTTCTCATACCGCGATTTTCTCCTTCTCTTGATTCAACCCATCAAAAATGTTGATTTGCAGCCTTTCCCAGAAGTTGAAGCTATCCTGCTCCAAGCCAGGAGTTCTCTCCAGCCACTCCTGAGAATAACAACCCAAGGTATTACTACATTTACACTCTGCAGATGCTCTTGTCCAGAGAAATTTACGCTAAGTGGAATGGTACAACAGGTTTATGCTGATGTATCACCAACATTGCAAGCAGCCAACAATGGAGAATGCATGGGGCAAAACAACAGCAGCAAGACATTGGAATCAAAAAATGAATGACCATGTGCCAGTGGTTGGTAGTCTTCAGATGTACCTCTACTAGTTTTAAGAGTGTGGGTTCCTGTTCACTGGCAAGCAGCAGCTCACTCTCACGGCCTTTGAAAATGTCCCTGTAATGGCGTCTGTTGTAAGGGACCCTCAGGTTGTCTGGGACCCCAATCTTGTTCTCTAAGAGTCGGAACTGAAGGCTTTGGAAGCCAGAGGCAGGAGACAGGTATTCCCTGCACATGGACACACACCAACATACATGCACACAGGACAGACAACAAACCAGAGGCAATGAGTGTACAATCATAAACAGGTGCACTTTATAAAGCTTTTACAGCTAAAGTGAGGGAAAGCTGGAGAAGGTCAGTGGTTATCTATAAGCTCACCTGAAGTCAAAGAAGTCCAATGCGGTCATTGTCTCCAAAACCGCAAACTGGTCAACCAGCAGCCTGAAGATCATTACAATCCTGTGGATGCGAGTGTTGACTTTAAGCATATTGCGTTCATCACGGACCTGGAAAAACAGTAAAACATTCAGGAAATTAATACAGTAGCTGCTCATTATAGTTCTAGAGATGATGAGATTTTGGTCTATGCTCATAATTATCCAATCAATTTAGTATATGCAATTTATAACATGTATTATATTACAACTGTGCTGTATTCATCTTCAATATGAATTTCTTACTTTTGTGGGGTACAGTATGTCTATATGTGCCTCTAGCCCCAGTTTGACTATGTCCCATAAAGGCAGTAATGTCTCCATTACAATAATAAAACAATGTTACAAACCAAATGCAAGATAAAGCAACTAAACTAAAGTGACAATTTTAAAAAGTGCTTTTTAAGAAGAGACTTAATAAAACTGATTCTGCTAGCCTGATGGTGTCCTAGAGCCCTGGGGATCTGAAGTTAAAAGCCCAGTCACCTTTTGTCTTGAGCCTGGACTTTGGAACAGTGAGGAGCTTTCAACCTTTCCATATGAGCTCGACTCTTGGTTTTGGTTAAACATCTAGCAGCTGCATTTTGCACTAATTGCAGACGTCAGAGGGAATTCTGGCTAAGACCGGAGTAGAGGGAGTTACAGTAATCTTGACAAGAAGAGATGAAGGCATGGATAACCTTCTCAAGGTCAGCAAAGGATAAAAAAGACCTAATTTCAGAAATGTTTTTCAATTGGAGGAAACTGGACTGAATCACCCTCTTAATTCTCAAAGCAGAAGTCGGAATTAAATATGACACCCAGGTTTCTAGCAGCAGGCATCACACAGGCCACTGACACAACCCTGAAACCCAGGTCCTTCCCTAACTCCAAAGGCATGTAGAAGAAAACTTGAATACAATGTATAACATTAAGTTATAGTAAATGTAGTACACATATGCAATAGTTATAGTAGATGCGTCGTGGAAATTTGTCAAAGAAGCCAATTGCCACTCAAAGTTGTGATCATTTAATTACGCAGCATGGAAAGAAGCATTTCTCTGACCCTCAAAGAGAGGCAGAGAAATAGGACTAAAAGTCAGTGGAGCAGGACAGGACCCTTTGGAAAAAGTAAAAAAAAAAAAACCCATACAGTCAAAGATTTCCAAAAGGTCCTGTATCAGGGCTAGTTCACGACCCTGCTCCCGACCTGGTAATAACGTTGGTCAGATGCTGCTTGGCTGCGGTATGAACAGGGGGACACGGGTTACTCAATGGATGGGAACCTCAATGGTTAAGATAAGAGGCGCATTAGTATGCCATAACTGGATATTAATACAAACGCGAATAATAAATAAATATATAAATCCTAGAAAATCTAGTACTGGCTGACCAAACAGAAAATTGTTCGCACCATCCGCCATGTTGAATCTCGAATGTAAACACACTTTGAAACGTCCGATTTTAACAACCTGAGATAAACCGGTTAGTGTGTGGTCTGAATGGGTCCAACGTGGGAATGACCCATGTTTCAATAACCCATGTAAACCCTGGGATTTGTATGTAAAAGGTCTATTATAGGGGCAGAGAAATGCTTGAACGCTGTTTGAGCCGCACGCTGATTTCTCTCCATGCATGATTAAATGGTCACTCTTCCTAAACAACTTTCAGGTACAACTGACTTTTGACAAATTTCCACAACAGACAAAATGACCATATAGGACTAAGTAATGGTGTACTGCTACAGAGTATAACTTCCTATCCTAACTTTCTAGTATAACAACCATAGTGTTCTCGTCATCATGATCATCTTTCCGTTTCCCAATACTGTCAGCTCAAAATTAATCTGCTTCAAAATTATTTGAATTTCAGTTTTTTAAGTTTCAGTAAATGTAATAATTCTGAATTTATCCCAAACCCTGGTACCTCAGAATGGAAAATAAGATTATTCTGTATTTTGTTCATGTTAAATGGACATTGTTTTCTCCACAAACATGACAAATAGTTAAATAAACAGCAGATTACTCTTTCTGCCCAGAAACACAACTCACATGTCCACTGATGAAGATCTCTCGCACTGAATCAAGTTCCCACAGAATCTGTTTGAACCACAGTTCATAGGCTGAAATACAACACAAGCAATTCAGCAGTTATATACCACTCTGTTGTAACAAGGTAAACTAACAGTTCAACGAATAGTCAGTGATAATCAGAACCAAGTTGTAAAAGTTAAAGAATTCTCCTGCAAAATACCCATTTTAACAAGTCACTGTCTTGTATTCAGTCTTAAAATCTTTTTTCTTAAAACAAGTGGAAAAGTTCTGCCTCTGGGGTGAAAGAAATTCACTTGCTTCCAATGCAATTGAGTTTATTTTTCAATTTTCTTGATTCATGTGATGTGCCTTATTTCAAGAAAGCTTCACTTCTGTCCAGAACATTTAAAAATGTGAGTTTATGGCTGAGTACAAGATCAAGGTAGACATTTGATTGCAGTGTAAACACAGTTGGAGCCACAGACAACAATTAATATACTCTTAAAAACTACAAAGCTGTTTTTACCTTGATGGGTAACAATGAAGAGGTGCTCATCATGGATCTTATTTCCCTTTACTTCACTCTGCAGTACTTGGGCTGTCACTACTTTGTCAAGCTGAAAGTGTTAGCAATAAACAAACACAAAAGTGACTAAAACCTATTCTGATTCCAATCCTTACATAAAAAAGTTCAGTTGTAAAGTAATGTATGAAAGGTGGTGTATTATCAAAGGTATTTCCTACCTGCAGATAATCACCATAGATGATGCCCCCTTTACTGGCCTTGTTCACCCCTGCTTGAGAGGCTTCCTCATCCTCTTCCTCTTGGCAAGGCTTGTTTCTGAATAACCTGCAGTGTGGAGAGACAAGAACTTGTGTTCTTTTAACAGTTCCTATCAGCACAACAATTCAATTCTGCTGAACACTTAAACTAATGTAAGTGTTATAAGGTTGCGACAAATCAAGTTAGAAAAACTGAATAAAATAAAATGCAGTCATCACTTAAGATGGGAGTCCTGGAGAAGTAGTATTTAAGCATAATGAGGATTCAAACGTACAAATGCCTCTTCCCAAGGTACGGGCATCCACTCATGACCAAATGAGTTGCAGCAAAGACACAATCCTTTTCCTTGACTAAAATATACTGAACTTATATCCAAAACACAATTCAAACATTTAAAGGCTCACCTCATCCAATCACACTTGAGGATGAACTCACCATCCGGCCCGCCTCCATTTGCCCCATCCAAAAAGCTGCTGTTTACCTTGTATTGGATGGACCTGGTGTACTTTGTTTATCCTCCAAAAGTATGGTCACAGTACCATTTACCATTTTAAACAGTTAGCTGATGATTATTTTTCTCAAATTGTATGCTCTCTGGCCCAGACAGTTCAGTTGGTAGAGCATGAGATGCTCAGTCCCAGGGTCGTGGGTTCAATCCCCACGTAGTGTTAAACTGTAACTTTTAAGTTGCTTTGGATAAAAGTGTCTACTAAATGACTGTAATGTAATGACACTTTTTTTGAAGTTGCCTTTGGGTCAGAGGTTATCTTCAGTGTTTTCTCTTAGGGTTTGTCTCTCAATATGTGCTTCTAGCAATGCCAACTCGCAAACTGCCTGTGCAATTTGACATGTAAGAGTGCAGTTTTGTCACTAACCCATGGCATTAACACTGCCAGGGTGAGGGGTTTTATTTCCACTTGGTCAACCCATAAAAATGTCTGCTCTCATGATACTATAAGGCCCTTAAACATAAAAGTTTCCACTTAAAGGCATATTTTATGTTAACTTTGCAGACATTATTATGATTTATAACAGATAATACTTCTAATAAATCTAAATTATGTCTTTTTCTGACCATTCATAAACATTCCTCTTTCCCCATGCTTATACAATATAACCTCTTCTCAGAGCTTGTGACCTGACCGAGCCACACCGCACTAATAGAAGCATGACTTGTGTTAACTGTGTTGGTTATGAGACTCAATATGTAAATATTTGCAACTTGGTTAATATGTAGTTCCCACAGTGAACGTCACTAGTGTTGTACAGTTTCAAGGTTTGTGTGTGTGTGTGTTTTCTTGGAATATGATTGCACAATTTCACTCAAGAGTGTTTGACCTCTAAATTGACTGTTGAAATAACATGACTGTTTCCTGACCCTAATGCCAGTGTTTGTGTTTCTCCCCTTGCACTGGACAAATTAGAGAGGTGTCATTTACAAACCTCTAGAGGGTGACAAAGACAAGACCCATCATAAGCTTGCTTTGAGCCAATAGCGGCTCAACCCTATTTTCTACTCTGCTAATATTCCTGTTAGGCTTGTAATATCAGCTGTCATACATAGTACATGGGAAATATTTGTTTGTTAGATTCACAATAGGCTATATTGGGTGAAAAAAAGATTAGTTTACCCCTCTAAGGGCCTACCAGCAGAACCACATCACAACACACTGTCAGTCACAAGAAGCAGAGCCTTTTGAAGAACTGTTAACCCAGTTTCATCAGTAGGACACAGATCCCACAATGAACGTCACTCTAAATCTCTTCAAGATCATTAGCTCCCTTGTTTTTCACCCACTCTCTTTGTAGACTTCTCAAGCAGAGTCCCTAAAGCCTACGCAACTGTCCTCAGAAGATCAGAGGGATGATAACAAGCAACTATTTCTGAATTGGGACGTGGTACAAGCCTAACACTGAGACTGCACATTGAAGCAGAAGCAGCACCAAAATGCTTTGTTCTTGTTCCCTTTTAGCCGGGATGAACGGGAGGATAGCAGAGACAAATGCAACGGAGGGTCTGCTTGACACAAGATGAGACGATCAGCACA
Source organism: Monocentris japonica (assembly GCA_900323365.1). Classification (NCBI taxonomy): domain Eukaryota; kingdom Metazoa; phylum Chordata; class Actinopteri; order Trachichthyiformes; family Monocentridae; genus Monocentris; species Monocentris japonica. Next base: position 29,741 of record OOFE01008871.1, on the reverse strand, counting down.
GATCTCCAAAGGCCTTTTTATGGTCCATCATGGATAGTTGTGGTGTTGCGGGTCACCCTCTCCCTGAACTTTTAACAGACCGGTCCATCTCACTGATTGGGCACACGTCATTACACATTATCTTCAAGGTCTGAGTCCGTCACAGATTAAAAGAAAGTAACATTTAGCTTGTATTTCAACACGTCTTACTGCCATGTAAAAACACTGTGAAATTTGTTTTCACTCTTTGCCACTATCTTATCTGCTGTTTTGATTTTTCAGTTTAAATATCAATTTGAAAATGTCCTGCTGTGGCCTTTCCCACACCCACTTTCTGTGCAAACAAGCGTTGTTAGATGTAGTAGAAATAGTAGTTACAATCATGTTTTGCACAGAAAGTAAGTCCAGGAAAAGTCATGCAGTTTAGTTGAGACAATTCAATTCTAAAATTCAGCTGTTAATTAAGTTTTGCAAAATAATTCATTAATTTTGGTTGAAATATATATCATCAAAAAAGTGGGTGACGCCCTTGTAGAGGCAGTCAGCTACACACTGTTATGTTATTTACCAGAATCTCAATCAATTATTTCATGTGTTCATAATTATCTAATCAGCTTGGTTGATACATTTGATAGCACATTTCTTACATGTTTATTGAATTACTAAAATTAAAATCATCTGAATTTAATTTGATTACACTTAGAAATTCAGAAAATTGACGCCAACCCTGGTTTCCAAAATCCAGGATACAAGGTCTATGACGTAGTAGAACCTCTGACCCTTACTTCACATATTTAGAATCCAAATTTAAACTATCTGTCATGCAGGTATGTCACTGGGGTTATCAATGAACACTTTCCAGTCCCAGAAACATCCATATCTATACCTTATCAGTTTCTCTACCAATAATAATAATAATAGCTTTGACATCAAATTATAGAAACCATATTTTTTATTTTGACTGTGATGTTGAGATGATATATTTGCCTCAACATCAATTTCAAACATCAAAATCAATTATATAAGCCTTTGAAGTAGGCCCAGTTGCATTGTGTTGTGCTATGCTGTGGTATGACTTTGACACTGCCTGCTGCGGTCGCAGTGTGATACTGCAGCAGTTCTAAAGAGCAATGCTGACCATTTGAATAACATTGGTTTACCTATTCCATTTGATGTCTCTTTAAATTAACCTAAAATGTCCAGATGTGTCCAGCTCTCTTAGGGTTTGATGATTTTTGGTCTGTTTTGCCAACATCTGACTTGCCATACGCTCTAGTGCAACTAAATTATTAAATGTTAAGACCTCAAAGGAAACAATATTATTTCTGACCTCTCTGAAGTGCAGTGATAATTCCTTGATTTTATAGCAAGTGTATTGCTACATGATGTAGAATAATAGTTCTCAATCACGGTCAGAGCAGGGCTGTGGGCCCCGAGCTGATTTTCATTCCAGCCATCTAATCAGGGGCTGATTTAGACCTGGGATGCCAGGTGAATGCAATTAACTACCTTGTAGGATAGAACATTAGTAGTACTAGGGGCCCCTGTGGACCAGGATTGAGAGCCACTCTGCTGAATGGTTGAACACTTCCTGAACTGTACACTTTGTACCACTAGGGAGCATCAGAGGACTTTTAAGAGAATTAAAGATTTAAGCGCTTTATATTTTAGATAGCTCGCTTGGTATTTGGAGCTTTTTTTCAGCACTTGTGGGGTTCGAAACTCAAAACAAATGGGGGTTTGTATAAGTTCACTGTAATTTCATTGTTAAGGAACAATAAGATAGTTCACATGGGGACTTTCATAAGAGATTTCTTCATGAGGTGGTGACAGATTTTAGATTTTGTGTTGAGCAACATTCAAAGGGACATAGCCTTGTTGAGCTTTATGTGTAATATACCATTTTAAGTTAAGAATCTGTGGGATACTGGGGCAAGTAGGGGCTTAAAAACAATAGCATAAACAGCCTTCATGCAAAGAGCCTTCTGCTCTCCATTTGGTTACAAAAGCTGTTGAAGTGGATCATGGAAAAAGAAGTCACCATTATATCAAGGGGTTGTTTCCAATGGTATAGATGGTTTCTATACAAATGGTATCTGTGCTTTGATCAATGGTTAACATGAGTTAAAAATCTTGGGTACGATCACAACTCCAAATGTTAATGTTAATTAAAAGTGGAGTTAGTAAATGTTCACACAGAAGCTTATACCTTAAAACCCCTTGGATTATGGATGCTGATAGAGGAGGTTCTGTTTTTAGGCAACTTTCTAAATTTCAGGTTAGTTACACTTATAAATCTCTTCAGCCACAATTTACACAATTGATTCAGAACACCTGACTTCAAAGCAATGCTGGATTTGTCCTCCTTTGGTTTGTAGTATTTTTTTATATTATCATTTATGTCACTTGTGGTTTTTATTTTTTTGAAATACTGAGGCCATGCAGTACTATTTCGAAAGATTTGGTTAAGCAGGCGTGATATCCATTTTGGTCCTTAGCTTCTGAGTAACCTGCCACTTCAAAACACATTTTCTCTTCTGAGAAAATGTGTTTTGAAATAAAAAAAATAAACACACCCTACCCTAAAAAGAACCCCGATATCATTTTAATCCATGAGCACATTTAACATTCAAAACCAACTTATAATGATAAATAACATGTATATGATCTATATTTGGATATAGATACACTCTAACCATGTTTATGTGAGATGTTCATAAAATATTTCTGTTGATGAAATATTCATTGGACAGGAAGCCAGGTCATAAGGCATTATGCCCAATAAAACATTAAATTTAGCAGAAACAATATTTCACTGCATGTTATAGATACATCACCACTTGCTACATGTACAGGCTTCTGCTCACTTTAACAGAGCTTTGTGAAGAAATCCTAAATTCTCCAAATTGGGAAGAAAGCAACTTTCAATTGTAGTATAAAACAGTGCATGCTTCAAAAATGAAAGGAAAAAAACCCAAAATTGGTTGGACTTTATTTGTAATGTATAAACACAACATAAATTACTGTTAATATGACTAGTACAGACATTTATTCGATTTCATTAAAAAACCCATAAAACTCTTGCATAATTTACAAAACATGGTGTCCCTGTGCTATCCAAGACACACATGTGTGCCTTTTCTCCCCAACATAGTTACTTCATATCTTTACTGTCCTTTGTTCCACAATGGATATTGGGTATTTAAACATGGAAATTGTTACAATTGTTCCTTTTAAAATCAACTAAAAGAGGATATGACATTTTGATGTTTTACAGTGCTAAATCTGGTATACATTGTGGTTGTTTGGTGAGAGTATCTCTAAAAGTCTTGATTTTTAAAAACAAACATTTGCTCACAGACATTGCTGGCTCTGTGAGTGTGAACTCATGAGCCACATACCTCTTGTTTCCAGAGAAGTGAAGATATGCATAATGTAAACATTCCCTTTCCTATTTCAATACTTTCTGTTGAGCCAGACTTTTCTCGATCAAAACAATAAACATTAAACACCTAAAATAGTTCACTGTTTCCCCAAAACACCACTATTCCTCTGCTCCAGTTCAAATAATCCAGAGTCCAGAAGGCTTGTGCTACAGAGGAATTGACCTGTAATTGCCATGTTAAGGCTTGGTGTAGTTAGACATTTACTCTGTAGTCCTTAAGTCACAATGCACAGCATTGCTTTTGACCCCAATTTTTTTTTTTTTTTTTTTACAAAAACACATCAACACATCTGTGTACATAGCCGCCTCTAAGCTTTGATTACGGTTGCTTTTCATTTTGCCCACTAGTGTCTCTACCGAAACAAAGTGTCTTTGGCAGAAAATGCACCTCAGTTTGTTACCTTTTCCCAATTTCACTTTGCCGAAGAAAATGGATGTTATTAGCACTGTCCGCTAATTCTGGGTACTGCTCAATGGAGAGCACATAGTACCCGTCAAAGCCCAAAACCTTTCCACTGCTCAGGAGCTGCCTCTTCTCTCCCTCTGTCCATGGGCGGACCCCCTCCTCTCCATCACGTACTCGCTGCTGTTCTCTTGCCCATGCGCCAATCAGGGCCCGCTGACGAGCAAGCTCAACCACACGGGCTTTCTCTTCATCCACAGTGGAGCCATAACGAATATGAAGAGCCAGAGCACCACGCCGAATCTCCACATCTGCGAAACGCCGAGTCCGACTATCCATGACTGTGGTGGACTGGGATACAGTCACATTGACGCCATTCTCCAGAGTCTTGTGTCCACTAGTAAGGTGCAAAGCAGCGAGGTCGGCATCTGGAAGGCCTGGCTTAACAAAATAGTGTGTGTCCCGACCTTCGATGGTAAAATGAAGATCTTCTAGATAGAAAGCATTGTTGAGGATGGTAGCAACCTTGATACAGTCCTCACTGGCCATGTTGAGTGTGTGAGTGTGGACGCTGCCCTTATAGATGGCAAACATAACAGCTCTACCGATAGGCGACATTGCTGCTGAGAACCACAGCCAAGACTTTTCACCTCTGCGACCTCGGCTGATATGAACCTCCGGCAGCCGCTCGAATGACAGGAGAGAGTGTGCTTGTCTGGTTACTTCCTGCTGGACTCCAGAGATAGACTGTAAGAAAAGTGCAGTGAAACGTTAACGCCTGAACATGGCAGAACCTGACTCTGCAGGCCATTTAGAAGCAGAGGCTGCTCTGCTTCAAAGAGTTTTTCTTCTCCCTCTAAGATAATGGTGTTTTCAAGCTGTGTTTTCAAGCCAAAAGTATATAAATCCCCCTGTGACAATTTTGGGGCAACAATTTTTGTGTTAAGGCCTAATATTAAAGAAGCCCAGCATAAATAACTTCAAAAGATTGTTTTAATAGTAGCAATACTAAAATGTTACTTATGAAGTTGGACAGTGTTAAAATGTACTCAGTGAATAACTAAGGCACCAAGACAGTAGAAAGTACACTTTCTGCTTGTTATTATGCAAATATGGCCCAATTAAAATGCATATGCTATGAAATATATGGCAATCCAATTAAAACATGGCAACTTAAAAATATTGACTTAAGAGGAAAACTTGTTGTTCTGTCTGATCCCCCCACCCCATCAAAAGCATATTGTCTGTTGGTTGGAGGAGCAGAATTCTTAAACCATCTTTGCTTTTTTGGTCTTCAATTCATTTTATGTTCAGCATGTATGAGAAATATTAATTAAACCAACCGGCAAATCATCCCAGAGCTGACTCTTCCTCAGTTCATATGAAGGAATGCTTAAGTCAAACTTTGGGACTGGAAACCCAGGAATGGTGTTGTGTAGATGAAAGCCAAAGGTTACAAGCCAGCTATTAACATCTAAGAAAAAGAAAGACACAGAAGATGCAGACAATGAGATGGAGTTTGCAGTTACATGAATGCCTTTTGCATCTACTTTGTAAGGCAGTGAGCTGAGGTGCATTCTCCAAAGAATGTGTGTGTCTGCAATTAAGAAATTCTCAGTGTGCAGTAGATTGTATTGCATTGTTAAAATATTACATTTACTATCCCTTGGGAACATTTGTTTTTTTACTGTATATAGAGCCCAATCCAAAAAAATGTGTGATCAAACACAACACAACTGAACACTAAACGTTCAGTAACTAACAATTAATTAATTCATAAACACTATTATTATTCATTATCTTTAATGGTACATTTCTTACCGGCAACATATTCTCTCACTTCATGCACTTTGCTGATGGGATTGTTATTTCTGAACATGTATAAATTAAAAGGTGCTGGCTCTTTGCCAACTCTTTCCCAAGTGGTAACATCTGGAACTGTCCACCTCCCAGGCATTATATCGTAGTCCCGCTCCCCAAAATGCAACAGTTTGGTCAGGGGATCATAGAGTCCCCCATGGAACCCAAGCACAAGCTGAAAGTCTGGGTTGGAGTCAAAGTAGACCTCACCATAGGCTGTGTACTGGACCTGCTTGACCAGGAGGCCGTTGCTGGTGAAGACAGCCAGCGGTGTACCAGTATTATCACAGGCAATGTAGAATTCCTCCCCGCTGCTGATCTCCATCGCAAATAGGTGACCTTGGAGGTCGTAGTAGAGAGAGGTGATCTCTGAACTGGAGTGGTTGTATACATGTGTAATCCTGGCGGGGTAGCTCAGGTCTGCGTAAAAGTACTGCAGGTGTTGGCCCAAGCTAGTCTTTGTGGACACTCTACGACCGAGTCCATCATAACGATACTGAATTGTCCAACCATTGCCCTTGCTGTAGACCCGCACCAGGAGTCCCTTGGAGTTGTATTCGAAGATTTCTGCTCCTCTCTGACGCAGGAAGCCGTCTTCATCCATTCTATACTGGATGTCCCCAAGGCGGGTGATGCGGTCTCTCAAGTCATAGCGCAGAGGCAGAAGTCTGGCACTGTTCCCTGGGTTCAGCAGGTGGAGGTTTCCGTTAAGGTCGTAAGTATAGCGCCACATCACTTTATCATTTAGGTATACAGTCTGTAGCTGACCATCCACATCATACTCGTAGCCATACTTGGTGGTGTTTGCGAAGGGGCCAATCTTGATCTCTCGCTTGGTGACCCTTCCCACATCGTCGTACTGGAAAGTGATCCAGTACATGAGTGAGCGGAATATCTCATACTGGATCTCCTTGATGCGTCCGTGCGCATCAAAGTGCTTGGTGTAGGTCATGACTGCTGTGGATATGATCTGGTTTATATCATAGTAGATGACTCCAAACTTTCCAAACTGCTCAACCTTTCCTGAGATGTCATCAAACTGGTACAGATCGATGGGCAGTGGTGTTTCATTGATAACACCTTGTACACTGGTGACACGCAGGCTACTGTCGTAAGAATAATCAAAGCGTGCATTGACCATGCCGTCCTCGCTGAAACGGAAAATCTGCCGGTCCACCAGAGGACCCACTTGGCGGTAACGGATAGAGCAGATGAATCCTTCATTCTGCAAGTTGACAGTTTTTAGCACACCTGCCATCTCGTCGTAGGTGAAGCTGACCCTTGTGCTGTCGTACAGGATTTCTGACAGCTTATTCTGCCGGCGGTACCTGTACAGAACCCTACGGCCGGTGCCCAGGTGAGATACTCTCAGTAGGAGGCCGTCTTCACTATAGTCCACAGCCACTGAGGCATTGCTCTCTGGTGGGTGGTAAAGATTCCTGTAGTAGCCCACTGAACGGATGGTCTGCATGGTGTACCGGGCTACACTTGGCATGGTGACAGCAGAAAGCCGGTCCAGAGAGTCAAAGTCAAAGATGTACTGGCGCTGACTGTGGAGCAGGAGAACCATGGACTAGAGGGAAAAGAGGAAAATAACAGATTTTATTTTTCAGTTTCTCCATTTGAAAATTGAGGTATTGGAATGTAAAGGTGCTACACGTAGCATTTTAACATCAATAAATCAGTATCACATTCATTTTGAGACATTGGTATAATAACTGTAAACAAACAAGACTATCACTGAGAAGATTGGCAGCCTCTACTGGCCTCTATACTGCATCAACATTGTGTGCCACTAGGTTGGATTTCACAAGAAATCCAGTGCAAACGGAGCTAAAGCTTTCAGAGTGTCTATGTGACAATATCCTCTATATGACAGGAAGCAACAAGGTTTATGGGAAATGTGGTCTTAATTGTGAGTGGTCTTAAGCACTAGCACTAACAATACCACTGGTGTGACATAGAGGCAACCAATCTTGTCAACCATGGTCTCATTTGTTTATGGCAAGATAGTGGGCTAGATTCATAAAACTCAGCAGTAACAGAATATCTATAGTCCTCCTCAAACAAGTCACCTCCCTCCTCATGTACTCCACAAATGCAATGGCAATGTTTGCCATGATGCCCAATCCAAACAGATCATTTGATTAATAAACTGAGTGAACGTCTAAGCTATTCATGACTTGCATGTGTGGCCAAACAAAAATAAAAGAAAATCAATTTCACAGGTTTCATACAAGTTTCAACAGGCGTTATTGTGTGCTTTTATAAATCTCTTACGGCACATGCAAATGATGAAAGGGGGCAGTAGTGCCTCATAAAACGGTAAAACAGGCCGGGTTTATGAATGAGAAAACATCATACCGCGATGGTATCTGCCCTTAGTGTCACTTCAAAACTGGCGGTGTGTTTCATGAATCTAGACCAATATCTTCCTTTGCATATGTTCATCCTTCGATTGTCTAGTACATTGAACATACACTCTGACAAAAAGCAATGTTTTCTTTTAATTCCTAAAACCCATCGAGACTTATTTAATTAATTCATATGCACTTTGGATTACAGTCTGTCTTCCAGAGGTTTACCACCCTTCCTGTTAAAATGTCATGCCCAGTCATCCGTTTCCACATTGAGGTTCCTTGTGCTCCCTAAGCTCTCTATGTTCCCTGTGTCAGTGTTGACATGGCCTCCCCCGGTCACGCAATGAGGGATGATGCCACGAGTGGCTGAGGAAATCTGCATGGTTTTACAGCTGAGCATCTCAGCACAATCTCGACTACACTCTTCAGAAGAACTCCGAAGAAAAAAGTTTTAAACAAAGTAAGAAGAGTATTGATGTAAAAGAGACAGAGACAGAGAAAGACAGACAGAGAGATGGCAGTAGCACGCAGATTTTGTTATTTCATTACATGGCTTTGTTGAATACTCTATTCTGATTTCCCAATGAACACATTCTAAGGTCTGCTATTTCTGAACAAGCTTTTGAGGTGCTCGGGTGGAAAGGTGGGTCATATGCATGATTGGAGTAGATTTGAATAACAGCAAATATGCACTTTTCTTCATATAGTGTACACTTTCTTCCAATCAAAGTGAAACACTTGTGACATTTTGCTCCAAAGTTGTATTAGCCTATATATCACCACCAACTGATGCAAACAATGTACCTATCACATGCACATTCAAACTGCCATTCAACCCTTTCAACTCTAGAGAGCCTTGAGAGTCTTGAGAGTGAAATTTCTCCTTTGACATCCTCCAGCAAGGCCAACAGAAAAAGTGCAGCATCCTGCTGGCAGGCTACCATCATTGTACTCTGGTCTCCTGCTGACCACCAGACAACAAATTTCTTTCGCAGACTTGGTGGTAGGCTTGTTTGATCTACTGGTGAGTACTGACAATCTTTGTCAGCCAGCACAAGTTGCACTAATGAATTTATAAAGCAAATGGACCTCTCAGTTACTGAAACCAATGGCATACGTTTTTATCGTTGCAGTCCTGCTGAACTATGATTTGGCTTAAGCTTGTAAATTACTTTAGCTTGGAATAAAATAATTTTAAATCAATATTTCTTGTTAAATCATTAATGTATTTGATAACTGGCTGTGCAATAAGCAGGATAATGTACAGGCAGCCAGTCATTATTGCAAAATAAAGTCTTTCAGGGCATCACATTTAACCCTGTCAGGGCTTACTTTGTGATGATAACTGGCCTGCTGTACATTATCCCTTACATATTTTTTCCTCAGGTCATATTATTCCTCACCTTCTCCAAGTAGGTATAACTCCATGTCTTCCCATCAGCAAACACCCTGGACACCAGGCGGCCTTGGCTATCATACTCCACTCTCTCTGTGGTGGGACCTCTCTGCAGAGCACTGATCTGCCCGCTGCTACTGCGGCTCACGTTAACAGGCAGCAGCTTACTACTGGGCACCCACAGCACTGGGTGGCCCGCTGTGTCATATATAATCTTTAAGAGGAACTTCCTGTGGTCATCGTAAATCTTCTCTGTCCTCAAGGTGCGATCGTAATCGACAGACAGAATGTTCCGTCCATTCACCTGTTGGAAGGGTTTTATTTGAGTAGGTCCGAGACAAAATAATAATAATAATGATAATAATAATAACAATCTTCATTTATATAGCACTTTCCAAAAACAATAGCAACAAAACACTTGACATAGATTAAACAACAGTAAAAATCTCACAGAAATGATTTGTTTTGATATCAGTGGTGGAGTTCACATGTTCATTGTTTGGTCCTTTTAAAACTCTATTCATTGAGATTGCCACTACACAGATTAACAGTCACAGAGATTAACAGCTCCTTCACAAGCTTCATTAAACTGAGAGACACTCTGGCAATTGTTCAGGTACGCTTAAATCAGAGCCTCCTAAATTTAGTGGAGGTAAAAATTGCTGTGAGGCAAAGTAACCACCCAAGTTAAGTTCATAAAGTAAACCATAAATCTCAGTGTCAGATTCTGAGGAGGAGCAATAAGAAGATGTGAGCATATATACTGTACTGGAATAGTGATATCAATCTTTATCTGGAAGTTTGAAATGTTTATATGACCCATAAAACCCGACAGAAAAAAAGGCAAAAAAACATTGCAGCAAAATTTTGCAGGCTTTTATTAAATACAGTGACTTAGCCAAAGACATAAAATAACATGCTATTTGCTGAAAGTGTTTATTGAATTTGAGCATCGGGTGGGAATCCAATCCCTAACCCTAACAGTGTCAGTGCCATGCTCTACCTCTATAGCCTATTGATCGTTTGCATGCGGCAGATCAGAAAAAAAAAATCAAACTTACTCTAAGCTTGCGTCCAAACACGATGACTTTCCCCCTGGCTTGTTCTTTGCGGAAGCGCCACTCAACCAAGTTTTGCCCACTCTCCCCTGGCAAGCTCATGTTGCGTCTGGCTACAGTTGGGTTGGCAGCACCTGCCAGGATGTGGGGCTCTGTCTGGTAGTGGGTGTCCATCCCGTTGGCATAGGTAATCCTCAGAGAGTTGTCAAAGCCCACTTGATAGCTGCTTCTACATTGGTCTGGTGATGGCAAAGAGAGAGTGCGATTTAAAACAGCATAATGGCTAATTATGTTCAAGACTTAGTGTTATTGATCCCAAGAGATAATTATTGGTTGTCCTTAATGATGCTAAAAGTACTTATTATTTCAAATTAGACCATTTTCATATCAAAAGGATGAAAATGAATAATTCCTTAGAAATAGCTGGACCACCTGGCTCTATGCACTGTGGAAACCATGCAGATACAAGGGTGAAGCATCTCCCTGACATCCAAACCCACACACTGAGACTTATCATTTACACTGTCATTTGTCAGACCCTCTGAGCTGATATGATACATGACTAAAGCTTACTCAACATTGCCCTGGTGAACCCTGAAACAATGACAAATAACCACCTTCAAAATGGCTGCCTAAATTTCTGGTGCCTGTATGAGCGAGACTGTAGGAAGATGAGCTTACCCTGAGCCAGAGTGTAGAAGGCACGAATGGTTGAGGTATTAGTGGTAATACTTATTTCCTCCTCTGTCAGGGAACTCTCAATATCCACTGTCAAAGCGCTGTATATATCTGTGTACAAGTTATTCACCATGCCAGTGGGGAACGTCACGTTCATTAGCCTCCCTTCACTGTCGTAGCTGTTTGACAAAGAGAACACAAAATGACAAAGCTCTGAAATGTACAAGGACTTTCTCTCATGGCAGTGCATTCAATTATTGTAGCTCTTTAAACTTGTTGAATAAGACAATCTATTTTATTGTAATTCAAATGCCACATTTTCATTATAATTTTTTTTAAACGTTCCAATTTTCAGAGCATGAGTGAAGGGGCCGCCGGATCAACCCAAAGCACTAACTAAATATTGGATACGGATGAATGACACTCACTTCATATCAAGTATCAATTTTTAGATTAAAAACACCAACTTGTTATGAATTCAATTATTGGATGATTGATGTGTCATCTTAATGTCGATGGTTGGTTATATTAGTTATAGTGAGGATATCATTTATAGCATAATGTGATAAGACATGACAGCATATTACACAAGGGTGAAAAATTCAATCACCAAGGGGTCACACAAAAAGAAATCCTCATCATGTCACGGGTCAGACACACAGAGGGTTCATTAAGTCCAACTGTCATTAGCTTTGTTGGTTATTTTGTTTAACTTTCTTTTTTCATTTATGCAACTCGACATGCTATTGTAACCTGAACTTCTGTTGCTTCTCTCCTGCCACCTGGCCTCTAGAAAATTCATGGACACATGATAAAGGATACACATGATTTAGTCAAATGAAAAAAGAAAAAGTGGCATCCTTTATGGATATTGGGTTATTATTAGTCTAACTAGGCTATTTTACAGTTCTGAGGCAAATTTTATAATTAGGTTTCAATTAACTGTCCACCCTAAAGCGGTTTGCAGGTAAGTTAGGTTACCAATTATAGAGTAAACTGGTCCTGTGCTATGAGAGGAGATAGAACACACATACACACATGCACACAAGCTTATACACATACACAAACACATGCACGCATGCAAGTACACACACAGAGATAATTTCTATCTTCACACCTCACATTTCTTGAGTTTTTAACAGAATAGTTGTGCAACATAGTTAGTTAATAGCAGGTGACAAGATAAAGCAAAAGTTGGTTGAATAAATCTCAGAACTGTGAGCCAAACACTGGTTCCTTATCTAATGGCCAATGAAAAACATGCAATGCATTTTCATTCATAAGCACAATGTTATCTGCCAGTAGCCCCACAATAAAATGCAGGGGTGCAGAATGTTGCGTGCATTTGCTTACAAAATGGGTTTGCATCGGAGTGCAGAAAGTGGGAGGTTTTGTATTGTTTGTATTGTACATGTTTTGTATTCTGGGCCATTTTCATTGCAGAGATGCAGCGGCCAAAATGAATTGCAACCTAAATCAGTCTGACATTGACACATGATATAACAACGATTTGTACAGATTAATCTTTCAAATCTCCAATATACTCACTCATAGAATGTTGTCCAGCCAATCTCAGAGGTCTTTGTAGCCAGTAGACCATTGTTACCGTGGTAAGTAAGAAGCACCAGCTCCTGGCCCTGAGCTGTAAGAGTTTTCAGTCCACCGTTGGTCCCCATGGTCAACCAGATCACCTGGTTGTCAGGGGCAACGATACGCACCGGCATGCGGTTGGGGTCTCTACGGATTCTCAGAGTGTTGCCATTGCTGTCGGTAACAGCTGTGATGTCATTCTCTGTGCTGTAGCTGAGGGTATATTTGAAGTCGCCAGTGAGCAGGCTGGCAGTGTGTTGGTGGGTACCGTTGACATCGAACACATAGAGCTCCTGGGCATCAGGGGAAGCCACCTCATATGCATTGGCACTGGAGGTCAAAGTTGGCCCATTTCTAGAGATTGCTCGGATGCGGATGTTGCCCAGGTCTGCCACGTAGAGTGTTCCATCTGGAGCTGCCACTAGAGAGGACGGGGCATTGAGCCTGGCATCTTTGGCATAGCCATCCCCTGCCTGGTAACAGTCACAATTGGCATCGTTTTTGCAGTCGCAGTCGGAGGGGGCCCCTGCCAAATGCGTAATCTCACCATCCACAGAAACCTTCCGGATCCGGCTTAGCTTTCTCTCGTCTGTTTCAGCTATGTAGAAGGCGCCATGGTAGGATACGGTGATGGAAACAGCAAATTCTAGGGGGGTCAGCTGTGCCCTTTGACCACCAGCCACGCCACGCTCCATCCCAGCCAATGGGCAATGTATAGGTCGGCCCGCTGCGATACTCACTTGACCGTTCTCTGTGATGTGCAGCACTATATTGTTGTCCAGGACATACACGGAGTTGTCCATAGGGCTAACTGCTAGGTCTGTGGGCCACTCCAAGATCACCTACAACACAGGACATCATGAGTCTGTGGTCAGGTATTTACATTTTTCCACATTCCACATTCAACATCATTATAAATTAGAATTTGGCAGCTGTGTACTTAAAATAATAATCTGCAACATTTTCATATAAATAAATAAATATTTTGCCACTCTATCCTTGATTGATACGACACAATAGTGATTCAGCCTATACCCAGCTCATGAAAACTTTTAAAAGATGTCACAGTACTGGCCACACTGTTTGATTGTCAAGTGATCTCTGGGAAGTGCAGAGCAGAAACACCACAGCATTGAGCACTTTGCACCTAAGATGCTGCCCAAAAATAAATAAATAAACTGTGTTTAATTGACATTAACTGCTTACTGTATAAACTTCAATTCACAAGCAAACAATTACAAAGGAAAAATGTTTGAAATTTCTGCTATTGAAAGATAATATCCCATATGAATCCTCTGCTCTCTTTGACTGAATGCTGTGAATGCTCTACCTCTCTACAAGGCAGGTCCCAAATCTATAACTGAACTATAACACAGCTTACAAATCACACATTTGATGAAAATATTGTTAGACTCCTGCAAGTAATGGCAACAATATATGTTTCCTGAAAAGAGCAAGCTGCTTTCCCAATGATGCATTCTGACCTGAAATTGAAACTGACAAGTATTGAACAGAGGAATGTACTCTAATTCACCACAGCAGTCCTGCACACACAGGTAGAGATATTGGATTTGTCTTGGATTTGTAGTAAATCTGAGTGTTCAAGTACATATGAATACATATACATTTGAGGCATGTAGCTGATGCTTTTATCCAACTTACAAGCAGGTAGGACACTTCAATAGGACACATGGCTGATGGAGATGTTGGCTGTTGCAGGAATTGAACCTGTAAACTTTCAGTTACAGGATCATCTCTCTAACCATGATGTTTCTTGCCACCCACAACTGAGAATATGTCATTCCATCAGGCAGAGGGGGAAGCAGAATCAATATTTGATGAAGTGCCTTCAGTTATAACAGCCCATGTCCTCACTGGTTGTTTTGACCACCGCACTTATTCTAATAGCTAGTTCATGCTTCACCCGAAAATGGACGCAACAGAGTGCACGCTGTTAAAGTAATGTCATTGCGGCCAAAACGACTGGGCATGTTGGCTGCATTTGGGAGTCAGTGCGCAAGGTCATGCACCACCTAAAATGGACGGCGCCACAGTTACAAAAATGTGCCTCCGTCCAGGATTGACTGAATGAAGAGGAACTGGCCACACAGAAAGTATGAACGAGGCATAATTCCCTCTGGATAAGAGTGTCTGTTCAATGGCTAAAAAGTAATAGCAATGGGGCGCCATGATGGCCTAGTGATTAGTGAGGTCGCCCCTCCACCCAGGGCCCTGGGGTTCAGCTCCCTGTGTGGCCATAGCTGCCAAAATAACCTTGAGAAGGACACTTCACCTCTTCCTGCTCCAGTTGTGCTGCACTAACTGACTGACCCTGCACCCCAACCAGAGGGCTTAAACAGAATTTCACCCTTGGGGAATCAATAAAGTGTATAAAATCAAATAAAAATGAAATTCTTAATATTTCAAACATAAAAAATTGACAGCCCTATTAACTACATCCATGAAAAGTGTAAATTAAATATTACAGTCCAAAGTTATAACCAGGCCAACCCAGGCCTGCTTGTCACAAATGTGTCAGTGAATAAAAAGCTCCATTGTAACAGCACAAATGACTGGTCTGGCTGTCAAATATGTCATTGTGTCATTAAAACTGTCAAAATGCTCCTGAATGGTGCTTTTTCATACAGTGATTAATAATAAAATGCACCGTCTCCACGGCTGCCCACTAGTCACTGCTCTGAGCCAATTCTCAAGCTTGGATGCCTCAGGATCATATAGTTGAGCCAAAACCACGTCTTTCCCGGCTCATTCCAAATGACTTGGTTAATAATTTCCTAATCCTTTGTCTTCATGTTCACTGTATAATTGTGTAATGTAGAGCTCCAAAGCTCCCCACCTGCACCTCCACCTGCACCTCGATCCTCTTCTATTTACACTGAAAATGATCCTTTCTTGATCCTTCACTTTTCTCCTTGGCTCTTATTTCCATTGCATAGCACTCCGCTATAGTACATGGCACAAAGGAATATTTGTGACATCTATTGTTAGGGTGTTTTCTTTGTTGTGTTTCTAGTGTTGTGTAGGTGATCTAGCAGGTCAGGCTTGCTCTGCTGATTCACTCATTGTAAAATGTAAATGTAAATAGGTTACATTAAAAAGTGATGAAAAAAAACCCACTGCCATGTCTCATGGTGCATACAGGGAAAAGGTAGAGAACCTGATCCACTCGAGAATTCACCTTCTGTTCAAACAAAATCTACAATATGTCATGGACTCATCCATTTTAATACGATAAAAGCTTTTCTTGATTTTTTTTTTCTTAGATAGTACATTTTGTTGGCTGAAGCAGGCCGTTGCTAGGTCCTCCTGAAGAAAAGGCTTGATGTGTGGTGAACTCACTACCAAGCACTGCTTAGTTATCATGTCGGCCCAAAGAATTTTTAATAGAAAAGCGTGAATCAGCTCCAGCCACATCAAAACAAGCCCTGAAACAAGAAAACAAGACCTGAAGACTCATCACTTCAATATCGCATGTCTCCCTTTCCTACCTAAAGCACATCCTCCTCTTCAATATGTTCTTCTTCTTCTACTGAAAGTGCTCCTGTCTTGTTTATGTAGAAAAAAAGCAACCGTTTTCTCCCTCACCCATTTCTTCACCTAGCACTTTCTAGCACTCTAGCACCTAGCACTCTACATGATAATCCTACAGACACAGGTGTATTTGTTACATTTGTTGTCAGGGCGCTGTGGCTTCGACCCTTGCACTCTTAATTATTGGATGTTTGTAATGATGGTGACCTAGAAATGTCACTATTCTACTGTTGCATTCACTGTTAAACCTTTCCGGATGTTGAGGTAAATTCTAAAACATCAACAAAAATCCCTTCAGATGTAAAACCACTTGCTCAAAAGCTTATTATTCATAAATGGATGAGCTATAGTGCTTTTGTAGTGTATATGCAGTTATATAACACTGCATATAATCCATGATGAGTCATGGGTGGGAGGGCAGGGGGAAGTAGCCACCAGGTGGCGCTGTGACTTGCTCTGCGAGAGCATGGAGGCATAGTTAACAGATTTATAGCTTTTCCTGATATCAGTTACCTGATTGATGTCCATGCTGTTGTCACAGGTCAGAGGGCGGGCCGACGTGAGGTCGTTAGACCCCAAGAAAGTAGAGATGATGCCGTTTTGATCCACCTTCCGGATGGTGGTGCCGTCCACAAAGTAAATCAAGCCATTCTTGTCCACAGCGATGCCTGTTGAGATGAGAGTGGGGCAGGAGTATGAAATGGTAAGAAAAAAACTGAAGCGATGACTGGAAGACGTGGCAGACGTGCTGCATTTCTGCTGCATGACTCAGTGGACGGAACATGACGGATACATGTGTCGAGCTTGCCTTCCCATTATTCAGGTCACTGCAAAAAGCACAACTATCAATAATTCACGTGCTGCTTTTCTGGTATTAAATAATTTCTCAGGCTGAAGTGGTAAAGGCTGTATTCATACGGTATATGTGCACTTGCCGCATCCTCTAACCCTAAGCTCTAAAAAGGACCTCGAAGGTGGGGGTGTCAATGAATGGTGCATTTGGAAAAATTTTGACATCAGCAATCATCAACAATCTGCACTCTATTTGAGAAATGGATGAGCAAGAGAGCGGAAATGACAGCTTTGGCCAATTTTAGATGAAAGGGGTGAAAGACAGGCAGTTGCCATGGTGACAACTGAGGACTAAATTGTCTGAATGATTGAGTGTCAGCTCAGGGTTGCAAGTTGCAGCCAATCTAGTGTGGAGTTGCAATGGCCATTTGTCCCACACAGGGAAAATACATTAGCAGGCCACGCCAGCCTCCAAATCTCTCTCTGTGTCACTGTGCTGCTTAATAGAGACCAGCACCTATGGGAATTCAATTATACCTCACATGCAGTTAGACCATTTCACTCTGCACATTGAAAAGTGGTTTTAACATGCTCTGGGTCTGGATCTTATTCTAAAGAATGAAAGATGAGATGCACGTACGGTGAAGGACCATTCTTTTGTTTTTGGCACATTTAAAAGGTTCTGAATCAGCTTTATCTCCAGATTATGATTTATTTTGCAATGAAATCTTTAAAAGCTGCCATGGAAGGTGAGTGGTTTGGTTTGACCTGTGGCTAGGTCTGCACAAGATTGCTTTCTGCTAAAACATTGAAGAGCCGAGGGAGCCCACAGTGAATCCTTGGGAGATGGCTATTTGACAGTCTTGGATTCTGAGACAGATGAAAAGTGTCACATTTGAGCAGAGTTCAGTGAATGTCTGAGGGGAGAAAAGAATCGAGCCATCTGCTGTTTCTTCTCTGGTCTCAGATTCCACCCACTCCATAGTTAGAGTTGCTCCTTTAGACTGCCTTCACTCAAACCTTTAAACCCCAGCTGAAGCCAAGCCATTAGAGTTGGGATTCAAAGCAGGCAAGGGCCAGCAATAACAAATCATCTCAGGCTTTTTCATCCTTCATTTTTCATGGCAAAGTGAGCGATCCAACCACAAATGGCTAACAAGTGCTGTCTAGACAACAACAGGTTGGGGGTAGTGGGTATGAGCTTGTGGCCGGTTGGTACCTTAATCTTGAATATCTTGGATGTCTCCCCAATACAAGAGATGAAAATAATATTTTTTAAAACAGTGATATTTAAAATATACATATATATGAATAGTATAAAATACAGGAATACAGGAAAATGAATTCTGCATGAAATTCAGCTAATAATCCTCTAATTTATTAGGGTAAAAAACCAAAAACTTTCTAAAATGCAGAAAATGAAAAGGCCTTCATTAACCTGACTATTGTATTGTATTGGTTTTCACTATTTTCACCTCAACACAAGATCCACAGACAAAATTCATCCATGAAAAACAATAGGCCCAGCGTTGGCACAAAACCAAATGTGAACATAAATCTAAATCTAGAAGTTGCCAATCATAACTGGCTAACTCATCACTGCGTTCCGCCTCTCCATTTGAGTCCAACATCTTCATTAGTTTTAAATGATACCTTTGGGTCCAGTAAGAGAGGCCTCTGGAGCTTTTCCTCCATCGCCGCAGTGATTTTCATCGAAGGGCAGACAGTGTTCCCCGGTTCCTGCCACCACCTCGGCATTTGACTGGAGATCCTTGGTCCCGGTTAAGGACTTTGGCCGATAGATCCTCCGGGAGTTGGTGTCTGACACGTACAGCTGGCCTGTAACTGGATCAGTTGCCAGGTAATACCGGTGTGCCGGGTTGTTACTGCGTTTGGAAGAGCAATTGAGTTACGTAATTGCAGATTTTTTCTTTCATTTTTTTTCTAATGCAGCCTAGTTATATGACTAATTTACTCCCAAAATGTGATAAAATATTCTCTAAATGGCTGGAACAAACTGTGCAACTAAACTGATCCCTGAATTTTCCTGATTCTTCCTCCAGCATAAAACTTTCAGAGTCAAGAATAAATTCTAATAATAACAGGAATCTCAATACACAAGTTTTCAGTATGCATTACATTTTAAACAATTCTGTGTGGCCATGATAAATTGCAGCACATTCTTACAAACTTATCACCTCTTACATTATATATAGTAATTACAATAGGGAACTTGTTTTTCAAACTTGTATTTTTCATTTGCATTAAAATGGTAACAGAAAGTTTATGCCCACATTCAGTCAGGTTATGTGCTTATGTAAGTTGTCATCCAGAATGTGATTTTCTCGCACATAAACAGCAAACAATTAATTAAAGGTAACTTTCTGACTGCTTCAATCCAGTGGCAGACTAGATGTAAACCTTGTCACCAGAGTTCATATGAAAATTAAAAACATAGTGAGCCTAAGAGAGGGATAATGTCTATCTTTAACGTTGTAATTTTCCACAGCAGTGGGGAAATAAGGGGAGCGTCTTTGAGAATGAAAAGAGTCAGAGAGAGAATGTGAGAGACTGAGACAGAGAAGGTTGCGAAGATGAGACTCAAAGAGAATTTAACAGGATACCACTAAAATAGGATTTCCAGATGACAAAGCAGAGATGACAACTTTGGAGTGTGCCAGATGATTTCATTTGTTATCACCCTCCCCCCTATGAGGAGAAGCCTTTAGAAATTACCAAAATGATTGGCTTATGTTAACAACATGCAACAACTAGTGGCATTGCATCTGGTTCTGCCTATTTACATTCATTTAAACAGTCTCAAATGGATCTAACCCCCTCAGAATGCGTTAGCAAATGTGTCAAGGATTAGGAGTTAAAAGACGGCACAACACAGCAAAACATTAACTTTGAAATTTAGACTTTAAGAAAACCAATTCAATTATCGTTTTCAGTGGCAGACGCCGTTAATAAACTCAAGGAGTTGAAAACTATTGAAATAACCTTTCCTAATGAGCCAAGGTAATTCATACAAAACAGAGGCAGTTAATGTGAGAAATAGCTTGCTTTACAGTAGCGTCATAAACATAGCTTCGCAGGGTGTACTCTAGTTTAATGGTACCTCACTCAATACTGGCTGGCTTTGGAAGTGGATAATGTGACGGCAAAATAAATGTGGCAATGAAAAATCTACGTAAAATGATGAAGATGGAGTCATAAAACATGATGGCTATTATGAGTCAAACTAAATGCTCAAAAATAGTTGGCTGCTATCAAATTCCTATAAAAAAATTCAACAAAACATATATTGGTAAGCCTTCTTTTCACCGTCACTGTAACTAGCACGTATTCACCAGGTAAATACACGGTATGAAGAGTAAATGACCAAGTACTTACTTCGAAACATTTGCTCTATTATCCATTAATTCAAGGAACAATCTCTCAGGTACTGAAAGTCAATATTACCATAAACCGCAGTGTAATTGTGCACATTGTAGGAATAACTAATCTAAGCTATCTTTTCTTACATAGTATTTGCTCATGGCTCTATACCACCTGGAAAGGGTGGATAGAAAGAACTTCATAGTTTCTGTTAAGTTGTGGGATCCATAGAAACGATGACCTTGCATAAACTCTGACAGACCACATACCTTTCCTCTAGTTTCATGGTCTGTTTTCTTATGTAATAGGTACTGCATGCCTTTTGTATTCTGAGATTCAGCTCTGCTGAATGGTAACCATGAATAGACCTGTGTATTACTAAGAAATATGTTCTCATTTTCTCAGAAGCAAAGGTGAAACTGCACTGTCTATACCGTGTATCTTCTACAAAGGTACTGAGTGAAACCTTCCAATTTACTCAAGTAAGTAACCGGAAACTGGGCTATAAAAGGAAGAATTGCTTGTTCCCATAAGATCACCAGGTTTGAACCACATCCTTTATAATTGGCTATTTCCTTTTCCTTTTTCTATGCAATTTAGACAACCTGTGCTGCAGATGTTCTGCAAAGTACAACATTCCAATTTATTCAGTAAGAAAGCTGAAACTGGACTGAAAAAGCCAGCAACACTTGGATCTGTGGGCTGACCAGGTTCTTCCCATCCTTCCCCAATGCAGTAATGAACCAAGAACTTGGTAGCTGCATGAGAACACTTTTTTCTTTTGTCCAGTTTCAGGAAAATCAGAATGTATTTCTTATTTCATACACTGATGCATACAACCATTCAGCAGAGATAAATCACAATATCAAACTAGACCTATATGAATGTACCCAGTATTAAGAAACTGTACCGTGAAACCAGAGGGAAGGTACGTGGTCTGTTGGAGTGTAAGATCATTATTAATAAAATTGGCACTACTTGCATGGCAACACTTTCAGAGTTAAACTGATGGATAACAGAGGTGAGTAGGCTTATCCCTATAAATTCTGCTGTTAATCCACCAGAAGTGTTTTTAAGTAATTTGGCTATGATTTCTATGCATTTGCCAGCTGTAATTAAGATGTAATTACTTAATAATGACTTAATTTTCTATTCTCACTGTACCAGATATTTAACTGGTAAATACCTAGTACTTGGGGTGACTGTAAATGGAGTTATCCACAGATGTGTTGACAGAAACGGTATGAAGAATAAAAAGGCAACATGCACATTGAACATGCACATACCTGTGTCTAAAGTCTTTATTTCTGTGGCAAGGCACAGAGGGAGCAGGAAAAGAGGGAAGAGAAATGAAGATTATGAAATTGTTAAATCTTAAAGGGATACTTTTACATTCTCAATTCCAGTTGGGCATTTGCATCATCAGACAATTTTCCCATTGAGGGAGTAAGTTACTAGATTTGCCAGCCTTGTTAGCATTCCTCATTGAAGCCATGGGGCAAAGCTCGCTAGCTTATTTAAATAAAAAAAATGCTAATAATGCTAACAAGTGAGCATAGGAAAGTAAAACTCAAATACAAAACCTTTTTTTTTCCCCACAATAGGACTAGTGTCTAGGAAAAATAAGCAGCTGGAATTCAGAATATCAAAGTATTCCAGTAAAGAATCAAAGAAAATCAGCATAAAAAGTAGCAGACAATGAAGATTTGTTGGGCAGAAAGTGGAGAGGACAGACTGTGGCTAAGCCATAACCCACAGAGAGGAAAATACTCTTCCCACCAGAAATTCCCACCCTGCAAATACCACTGCTTGTCTCAATTTGACCACCTCATATTGAAATATTGATTCTGCCACTTGTTTCACAGCCCACTGAAGCCACTATCTAAATACAGACTCTACAATGACTGCAATTCATAAAGAAGTTGAAAGTGAGTCAGGAGATTCCATATATTTTGATGGTTTTGGTCTTCTGTCAGACTAAATTTAACATAAGACAAGTTTACACACAAGCATTTTACATTTCTCTCCTTGTAACACAGTAAATGAGTTACTTGGAGAAAGAAACTATTTTTTATACCATTGCTTATCTAGGGAAGGTTTGCTGAGCATGCATGCTCCTTTTCAGCTACGTCCTGCTTCACATTCACACAGGTGCACACATTCCCACATGAGAGCTGCACAGTGCTGGTCACTGAGCAGCTACATTGGAGCAATTAGGAGTGAGGCAAGGGCACCTTGGCGGTGGTTCTTGAGGGAGGGGAGAGTGTTTCTCATTCAATTTCCCCTCCTGGATCTTCCTAGCTGGTCCAAGGATCTGAATTGCCAATCTTCCATCCCAACTACACACACTTAATGAACAACTAGCTGCCAAGGTTTTGGGGAACATGAACTATTCCCTCTTAGGTTTTTCATGCTTGTCAAGTATGTGTCTCAGGGAGGATGATGCCCTCAATGACAGTCATTGTTGAGAAAAGCCAACTTGGCATGAGGGCGTAAATCATCTCAATTACACGCTGAAGACAGGATGTCTATCCTAATTATAGAGATGGATAGAGAAAAGATTTTGAAATTTCTATGGGTATGGAAAAGATGTGTATGACTGAAATTCTGTCCTTCAAGCACATTTAAATTATCGTTCTATTCCGGGTGAAGTGTATGAGCACCCTCTCTCTAGTGGAGAAACATAAAATAGGATCCAAAATGTCTGACTGAATTGACCTCGTATCTCACGTCCTCTCATCTTCACCATTTCAGGTTACACTTTCATACCTTAAGGTGGAAGGGCACAGGATAAGAGTCAAAACGTTGCATACACAGAGACAACACTTGTTTAGATGCCCTGGACAGGGTTTTTTCCATCAGAAGTGGAATCAAACAAAATCAAATAAAACTGATCTAACTTGCACTTTAGGAAAATGGTCGGAAAAAAAGACAAGAAAAAGACAAGAAAAAAAGAGTTGCTTAATCTTACCTGAGCTCCATGACGCTGGTGACATTGCCAGATGGGTAGATGCGGCGGATGTAGTTGAAATCCCCAACATACAGGCTTCCATCAATACCCCATGCCAGAGCCACTGGCGCCAACAGTTTGTTGCCTTGAGCCTGCCCATTACAGCTCGGGCAGGAGATGCTTCTGCGTCGGCCATTCCCCATGACAGTGGAGATCACAGGTGGCTGGAGAGAGATGAACTGGTTCTCCCCACTCCCTTTGTAAAGAATGCCTGAGAAACAAAACACACTTCACTTATCGATTTGAAAGCATGGTGTACATTTGTCATTGGTAGCTGTAATTGGACAAGACAATGAGGTGAAAACAAAAAAGGTTAAGTCATTTAGTCGTTTTCCACCTGTCCCTTGATGTAAGGACAAAGGAAATTTAGTTTGTGAATTATCCCATACACACGGGAGAATCAGTGGGTCAGTCACTACAAAATGACCACAGTAGAAAAACATTTAGCTTATTTATCTTAATATGCAGCTGAAGGACACATGAGTTTATTTCAAAACGGTTCTTAATAACCACAAAATCTAGGTGATGCAAGTTTACACATTTTTCTAATGCCCATTGCACTACACGGAAACGTCTCCATGATCCAACATTCTGTCCACAAATAACTTTAACATAGATAAACCTTTGGCAGCCTCAAAGCACTGTAAATCCTCTGGCCACCAGCCAGTCAACTGTGTTTCTGGGTTGGCACATGGGGCGGCCAAACAGATTTCAGGGGTGGCCATAGCCAACTGCCCAGATATCAATTTTATTAAGGTCTAGAAATGATCAGTTTAGATGCTGGTTTATATTACTGTACAGACAGATCAGACAGTGCAGGGGCTGGATGCATGCATGCAAATCCTAGTGATAAACTCGAATGCTTCTGTACCATGTGTTATTATAAAACCACCTCAGTGGGTTTCTGAAAATCCTCAATGAAACAGAAGCATATTTTATGTATGTTTTCCTAAACTTGATCTCCCCCACTCACAGTGAGGGGGTAAACATAAATGGACTGCATTGTACCACCCCCTAAAAACACTGCATGCATTTCACTGAGGAGTCACCAAATCTGGTGAGTCACGACCGATTAATATTTTAGCAAGTTGCAGATATAGCTTGCTTTTTAGGAGGGCAGGGATATGGTGGGCCTGTCTTCAAAGGAGAAAAAAAAAAACATCAAAGGAAATAACTGCATGCTGGAAGCACTTAATTATTCCCATCCAGCAACATGTTTGAATTCAGACTGCCTCTGTCCTAATTAGCGGATCGATGACACCACTGGATGCCCACATGGCGCTGTTCTCCCACAACATTATCCTGCAAGCCACCGTAACCCTCGATGTATGTGAAATCGAGCGTGCTGCCTTGCTGTTTGTCCCTTCTCTGATTAGTTCCTTTCATTGATTTATTTGATTGAAGGGCGAATTCAAACACGGTCTGGCGAGACTCTTGACAAGACAATCCGACCAATCCGTCTTTTGTAACTGGGAGCATTATACATGCGCCGCTAACAAAAACGAATTGGTCCGGGGCACGACTTTGTGCGTGACGCCATCAAACGCACGACCTTGGGACTTTAATTGAACTGTGATCTATGTGTCTGCTCACTGACTGAAACACTCCGTGTGACGAAACTATCACTGAACTAAAAGGGTGACTCAGCCAGTCAGAAGCGTACCAACAAGTAGCTACAAATACCGGATAGCCACTGTAATTGTTTTCAGATCTTAATGTCTGTTTGTGTAATAGTTCTTGGTAAAGACAATGACATTCCTAATATCCAGTAACCTAATGCACTGTGTAGGACATGGATCAGTTGCAGCAATCTAACAGTTTGGCTTGGCTTGAGCTAAAAAAAAACATTTAATACTGTGGTCATTTTGGCAAGCTGCCGTGGTCCCCTCCATTTACACTTCAATCAGAGTTTACAGTACACACAAGACGTCCCGTAGGCTATTAGATGGACTAATGGAATGCATTAAATACACTAATCAATCACCAGCTACCCCCCACCCTCTCCAAATTTACCTCATGAGGATGTTATACTGTTATATATTTCACTTTCACTCTCACACATACAGAATTACCGATTTAGATGTTTTGCAGTTTCTCTTATCCCGAGCAATTTACACTGAGTGAGCAGGTAGGGGTTGAGTTTCCTGCTCAAGGACGCATTGTCATGATACATTGCTATTGATGCATGTATTTCTTTGCTGTTTACTTGGATCAAACCTGTGACCTTTCAGTTACGGGATGGTCTCTCTTAAACACTGGGCCACCCTGGCGTGACCCTTTGTTTTTCTTAAAATCATAACATGAGTTAATAATCACTTCCATAAATCCATATTACCATGTAGTGCAAATATTGCTTTAATGTCGACATAACAGCTTTCAAGGTGATTAATGGTATAAATGTCCGGCTGAGCCTCCATACCTGATGAAAAACTAGCTAGCCCCTGAGCAATGTCACCTTGGTGACAGGTTGAGAGAGTACAGAGATTGGTAGGGGAGGAGGAGAAGTGTGACTTAATTGCACCCTGTCCTTCTTTGTTCTCCTTTGCACTGTGTCATTCTCCAAGATACCACATAAACTCCCACTGACCTCCATGATAGAGGCTAAAAGCAGGCAGGAAACCACTCAGTGTTTGAAACGCAGTTTGTGTGTGAGATATACAGTAAGTACACTCTAAGATACTGAGTTGCTATCCAATGGCTATGCTACCCGAGATAGAGACAAGTTAGATTGAGGAGAAGGCATATCCACTTGTAATGGAGAAGGGAGGGGCAGGAGGACATGACTAAAGCACAGACACCAGCAATTTGCCTTATCTAGTCCAACAGGCTCTGGAGATGAGGGAGAGAGAGACGGCTTTTGCCAGAGTCTTTTGCCAGAGAGGATGAGAGAAAAACTCTTTACTGGAACACATCACAGTCAAGCCCTCAGCTGTTAGAGGCTGTCAGAAAATGAAGCAGGAGTCACAAGAAAGAGCGATAGCAAACGTCTGGAGCTAGCCCGCTGTGTAGCTGCACTGGACCACCACTTGCGAACATGTTGGGTGAGGACATTAGTCAAGGTTTGCAGCATTAAAGAATCAATACTGGAGCAGCAATGAAGGCAAACAGTGATATTTGGATTCATCTTCATGCCGTCCGAGGATATCGAACTGCATTCCTTGCCCAAAAAACCCATGTGGCTCATAAATCTCAAATGTCAAAAAGTGGCTGAACTCAAGACTGAATAATTCAGTTTAGACTGAGAAAATGCAAGGGACAAAGCTAGGTGCCTACTCACAATGAGCGTGAGGGTAAAGACAGATAGTACTGCAGATAGGGTTATGATACTTTGATGTGAGAAATGTAGAAACCAGCATCACAAAACAAATTTCACAGTCTTGCAGAGCACACTGTCTTTGGGTTGAGCTAAATGGGATTGTGGCAGGAAGCCCTTTTGGCAAACTGATTAAACCCCCGACAGACAAGGGTAGATGAGAAGGGAAAACACGACTTTGCAAAACTATTCTGGAACCTTTTACATTTAGTCAGACTTCTCAATCTATTTTGGGGGTGATGCTGTAATGGGACAAGTGAAAACTATGAAAAGCCTTGGGGCCCTGTAGCATTTACTGCATAAAAAAAAAAAAAAAAAAAACTAAACACCGTCTGTGTGTTTTATTTCTGTCATTACTGTTTCTATGTAGAAGTACAACATCACCCATGACAGCAACATAAACTCTGTGATGAAACCAGACACACAGCACAGTGCAATCTAATAAGGGAAGCAATGCACATTAGCATTTCACACATGCTGTACCTATGTGTTGATCAGAAGCGCTCACATCTAGCAGCAACTACACCACCAACTGTGATGCTGCCACAGTGATGGCTTTGGAGATGTGGGTGCCATACTTTGAGACAGGTGGGATAAAACGCAATGCACCAACAACAGTCAAGCTAGTGACATATTTCAATGTTCTTTTTACACACTCCACAAACTTTGTGTTCTAGACGGCTTGACAGATTGGGTTCGGCTATATGTTTGTTACTTCAATGTTCAACAAAGAAGGACAAAACCAGCATCATGGTTTCAACAAAATAAATGCAGATTTGCTTTCATAAACCGGTTGCTTGACATGTTTTCCACAATCTCTGAGATGCGTGTGGACCATTACACACACCAAATGCATGGATGGCATTCCTAACCCAGCCGAGAAATGTTTGTAGAACTAAAACTCCAAACTGCCAGGACTGCAGGACAAGTCTAGCCTAAAGCAGTGGTTCTCAAACTAGGGTCCAAGGACCCCCAGGGGTCCTTGAGGAGGTTCCAGTGGGTCTCCAGCAAA